>JAQGBW010005783.1:0-11490 GCA_034698625.1 Julus scanicus
AGTACTTTTAACGCGTTTACATGGCTGACTCAATTGAAGCAAAGTACTTTTAAGTGCTCATGTAAACGCAGTATTTCGCAATCCGCCATACTATCAGTACTTCCGCACACGAGTACATAGTATTTGCCAAGTTTGATTACTCATTTTAAATGACTACTGAGTACACGTACCGAGAGAATGATTCCACTGGAATCGCACTGAGTACAATTTGCATAAATTCTGCACATTTGAGACCTCTAGATTTAGGTATTGTGAAATAAAAAAAAAATGCGGCGACAAATTGAAAATTGTGATAAAAGTTGATTGGGAAACCTCGTAAACGCCACCACGTTCCTGCGATTAAATTAATAAGCTGAGCTGAAAAATCATAATTAGTAAACAAGGTCGTTATGTCAGCTAGTTCTGAGCGGCTGGGGGTGGCGACTGAATGACCCCCAAAAATATCGCCAAAAAGGTCATCACGGGAGGGTCAATTTGGGAGATTGGCAACGTTTCACTGCGCTGCTACAGCCACAATTTGGCAAACAGAAGCCCAGATACTCTTTTTGAAACCGCCGGTTAAGCCGGAGAGCCGGACAAGAGGGGTTTATTGTACCTAATGGAAATCGAGGTATGGCACAAACAGGGTTCCCACATTTTTTTTTAGAGTAAAATTTCCTGACTTTCCTCCAGGTTTTTCCAAGAATTTTTAAATTTTTCCATGACTGAAAAATTAACACTTCATTTTTTTTACTTTGGCTTAGAACATAAATTTATTTGTAGTAAAATGTTTAAAAAAATAGAAACATGGACATTTGAAAACATTTGTAACTATTATGCGGGGTCGCCACTGAAGGCAACACGCAATATGAAACACACAACATACAAACCCCAAACATTCAAAGTCAAATATAAACTATACACCAACATGTTACTGATTACTGAGGTGTATCCACCAAAAGTTGACAAAAAAACTGAATTGTGTCCAGTTTATGGCGCTTTTGCCAAGCATTCAGGTCCACATTTGAACACACGACTGAGCATGCGCAGTAAAGTGGCAAACATTTTTTCCCTTTTATCCAGACCACTTTTCGAGCGTGGTGAAATGTTGCCGAAACCATGTTTCTGGCAACAAAAAAACGTCAAACATCACGGTAGCAATCTTTTATTCATTATTTGTTTCAGCAAACTATGTTGCCTCAACATTGTTGCCCCATGTTGCCTTCAGTGGAGATCCACCCAGCTTTAAACCAACACAGCTACTTTTTGTCAGCATAGTCTTGGTCAGAAATATTCCAGGACCAATTTGACAACTCTCTAGGTCTCTTCCAAGACTTTTTTAAAATTCCCTGACATTCCAGGTTTTTCCAGGTTGTGGAAAACCCTGACAAAGTATACAAATGCAGAGGTGTCTTACCTGTTGCCTGATAGTGAACTGTGTTGACTGTCTTGCAAACCAATTTCAGAATCGACGCCTAGCCTCGGCTTTTTTAACTGAAAATAAAAAATAAAAAAAAATATAAGATGGATTAAAAACAAATATATAACAAGACACTAAAATACGAAATTACAAATAAAGTTTGTAAGTTTTTAAGTACTTTGTACTACTCTACTACACAGTTCCACCCACATTTCTAAAGTGTTGATGAAGGTGATATTAGCTGTCTAAAGTGTGCTTGACTTAACAGCCCACTTTACACTCTAGATGGCGCTGAAGGAAAGAGGGGGTAAATAAACACAACGTTTGCAAATTGCTTTCATAAATTGATAAAGTTGATAGGGAGGGGTAGTAGAGTAGGCGTGTGCCCCTCCCACTCTCATCCCCGCCCCCCATCAATGGCTTCAAAATTTCATTAAGGATCCCCCACACCTTGATCAAGGCCGTGCACTTGGGTGGTCAAATCATCCCTACCCACAATGCACCGCATTTTCCCACCTTGGCCCATTGGAAGACTAGATGACAGTGGAGTAATTAAACGGCGATCAATTACCCCTCGAGAGAGATTGAGAGAAGGAGGGCCTCAGACGAGACTCTGGCACCACACAATTTTACAAACAAAAAAAGTACTGGAAAGAACCACAGTTCTCCAGAAATGCTAAATTTCCCCACTCAGAAGACAGGAAAGTGTCTGCTAAGTGTTGTGACGCACATCACCCCATTTCGTTTATTTCTTTTAACGAGTCTACCGGAATTTCCCTTTTAATTGGCTCGTTATCATCAGTCTTCCCTTAATTAATCATGCAGATGGAAGCCATTTTTTAATGTCGGTTAATGCGTCCGCAGTCTCATGGTCAAAAATTTTGTATCAGAGGAGCGGCGGTTTCGCCCCTCCATCTGCGTGCCCTTTGACCCTAGGGGGTGCTGTTCAACTAAAGCGCAATGGTACTAATGGCCAACTTCACCATTGTACACTTGTGCTAATTAGTTATTTGCAGTTGCCTGTCTTCATTTTAATATCCTTGCTTCCGCCAATGAATGACATCCTCAGTGCCTCATTTTTGTATAACCAACAAAATGCAAGACTTTTTGCATGAAAGTAACTTACTAAATTTCTAATAATATTAAACATGACGGGGTTCTACTGGATCAGGACTTTCCAAATTATTTTAAGTTTTCCTGACCATCATATACATAACGACTGTACATTATTTAAAAAAGGGAATTCCCCATTTCGACGGTGTGGGGCTGGCCGAGTGTGTCATATTTTCATTATTATGATAGTTAACAGATATATTGTCGATTTCCTCTGACTTGGCTTTTAAAAAAGTAAATCACTTCTCCCTGAATTTTTTTTACAAAAGTTTTACAAAAGTAAATCACTATTCCCAAACTTTTTCTTATAAAAGTAAACCACTTTTCCCTGACTTTTTACAAAAGCAAATCACTTTTCCCTAACATTTTTACAAACGTAACTCACTTTTCCCTGACTTAGTTTTACAAAAGTAAATCACTATTCTCACTTACAAAAAAATAAATCTCTTTTCCCTCGTTTTTTTTTTATAAAAGTAACTCATTTTCTCCCGAATTTTTTCCCCATTTTTCCGGGAATTCTTTTTTACAAAAGTAAATCACTTTCCATGGAATTTTTGTAAAAAAAAGTTTTACAAAAGTAAATAGCATTTCCCTGACTTTTTTACAAACGTGAATCCCTTTTCCCCAACTACTTTTAAAAAAGTTTTCCCTGACTTTTTTTTACAAAAGTAAATAACTTTCCATTGATTTTCTTTACTAAAGTAAATCACTTTTCCACAACTTTTTTTTTACAAAAGTTTTTCAAACGTGAATCCCTTTTCCCCAACTATTTTTACAAAAATTCTCCTTGACTTTTTTTACAAAAGTACTTTACGTTTACCTGATTTTTGTACAAAAGTTTCACAAAAGTGAATTCCTTTTCCACAACTGTTTTTACAAAGTTTTCCCTGATCTTTTTTGCAAAAGCACATTACTTTTCCCTCTCACTTCATCGTTCCTTAATGGCGTTCGAATCTATCAAGGTATTTTCAAGAAGGTAGCCAGTCTTTATTCCAGAAGCTGTTATTTTTACAACTGTTATGTTTCAAGATTTGTTGGAGGCGGTTACAACAACGACATCAACAAAAGCAATGGTACGAAACCATGTTCCCAGCCATGAGTGGTGTTTCCAAGATGGCCGCCTGAGGACCACGTGTCCCGCGACGGCATCTGTTTAATGTCAGCCGGGGGACGAGTCAAATAAAACAGCATTTACTAATGAATGAGCATCCCTACGTTTGAAAAAACTCAACTGGTGAATCCAACCTCCTGCCAGGGCTCGGCTTCGAACCCCGTGGGGTCACGGGGGGTCGACCTTTCTAATGGCAACTGCTGAGGACCCCGAGAGCACGGTGGTGGCACTTTCAAGCAGAGCGGGCCAGGGAGCCCCTCCTAAACACCCAAAAAATACACTTTTTTTCTAAGGCCAAGGCAACAACTTATTTTTCGATGCTTTTCGCCCCACTCCCCCACTCATCATTACTATCATAGTTATCGCCGAAATGATGTCACTAATGCTAACCGCCACTTCACTGAGATTCAGCACATGCCCTATACACACCCCTCACCCCTCACCAACATGGGCTTTTTGGATTGGACCCTGGCCTATAAGTAGAAAATCTCGCTCCAAAATCGGAATAAATGGCTAAATCTGGCATTACTTAGGGGCCATTCAAAAAGCACACCCCGAAATTGTCCACACGACGTCCTTAATATTTTTACAAAGTAGGGTGTCCAGAAATGTCGCTCCAAAATCTGAATAAATGGCTAAATCTGGCATCACTTGAAGGGCCATTCAAAAAGGACAGCCCCGAAAGTGCTAGACTGTTCGTAAAATCCAAAATGATTATTTCTAAATCCGCCTAGAAGTCAATTAAGAGCAAATTAACCGCCAATCAAGGGTTAATGAGAATCGGGAAGAGATTTTCATGAATAAATGGCAGATATTTGATCTCATCCTGCATGCTCTTTGCTTTCCCGTCTCCGATTTCTTCAATTGTTTCATCCAAACAAAGCGTTTCCGATGTAAATGACAAAAGGAATTATTTCGATTATTCAAAAACTCAGAAGAAATGTTTCCTCTTCGGAGTCCGTTTACAGAAAAAGAACACCGGCGAAAATAAGGGCTTGAGAAAGCCCATCGGCCCTGGACATGCAGTTCTGGAAAGATGAAAGACAATGAAAAGATTCTCTGTATACATGTTGGAAAAATGACGGAAGCCATGAATGTGCATCAGGCATTCCGGCTGGGATCTATGGATATAAGGAATAGTCGTTTATTAAAACTAAATGTGCAAAACCTCTTAGGACCACATCTAATGAATCACAATTGTAAAGTCATTTAGCTTAAGACCTTTTCCAGCAAAAATTTCGCGGCACACCGTAAGCCTCTTGACATCACTGTTAGCCCAGGCCTGGCTAGGGCCTCTAGGATGGGTTCAATTCAATTTGGGGTGGATGGGACTTCAGAGCGCAGCTGTGCCGCATAAATTGGCTAAGTCAGCAGCTGGACAAAATTGGAAAGATGACAGATCGCGCGGGCACGCAAAAAAATATATAAAGTATATAAAAAAAATGCGAAATTAATTAAAATTTAAGAGTTTGTCTACTTTAATTAAGGCTAATTTGATACTGCAGACCGCAAATTCTGTCATTGACCTTATTTTCCGGAAAACATCTTGCCTCTTCTTTTTTCCTTCTCAGTGGAAAGGGGAAATTCCAAATGGGCTCCATTTTGAGATTCCAAAAGGGAGAAGTCAAAGGTCACCGATAAACTTTACCAAACCCAAATTAGCATTTGGCTCCAAACGGCCCCTTTGACCGCACATGATCGTTAAGAGGTCCATTTTCTCGACAATTAAGCCCCAACATCGTCCAGTCTTCACTGCAAGAGTGAAACGTTCCCACAATGCCTGCTAAACCACTTCCTGTCTCCACAAGTCATTGAAGTATGGGCCAAAAGACCAGAAACAAGGTCACCATTAGTCCCTTGGCGATTGAACATGTTGAAAACGTGCTTATGTCCTTACAAATTACAAACATATGGTGCTTATAAACGCCTGCCTAAAGCCATGTTAATGCAGGATGCTAAAGTTGAACCCAATGGTGATTTTTTCAAAATCCAACATGTTAAAATCGTAAAAAGTATAGGGGTGTTGAAGGGCACATTGTTAGGGCCATGTCCGAAAACATGTATGGCCCCACACACATTTGGGGTTTTAAGCCGATTTAAATGAAAGAAAACGTGGACTTGAAAATATTTTTCAAAGTATTGTTATGTTACATACATGTAAATTGAAACTTAAAAATTATTTAAGCGTACATATATGGACATAAGGGCCTAGGTTAAGAGATATTACCATTTCTGGTCAAACACATAATTTTCGCCGATTAAAATTGTCTTTTAATCGGCATTCCTCTCACATGTTTCAGCCGATTTGTTTTCTATTAATCGGTTAAAATTAATAGCGTGACTACGCCTAACCTACATGGCTATATTTGTATTTATACTACATTTATTACTACATGGATTATAAACTTATGTTTACGAAACTAAGCCTCATCTACGCAGCAATTAAACAGTAAGTGTGGGCTTGCTCTAACTCCTTTTCTATCTCAAGTAATTTCAGAAGTAAAAACCAAAGTGTAAAAGTAATGATACGACCTTATGGACCTTTCGGACGATGGAGACCCAGCCTTCTGACGAAGTTACTGCGAACGTGCAAAATATCTCAGTTTTTATAGTCCACCGACGACAAAATCTCCGATATCGACACAACACGAGCCCGGAACTGCTGAATTCAAACCATTTCCGGTTAGAATATCCACCAGGGTGTTGCGTCGCAGAGGTCACGTGGATCACCTGGGTTGCACGAATCCTCGAACGAGTTACAAGTGTATCTTTGGAGTTTCAACTTCACTAGCCCTAACCTCAATAAGAAACTTCCTAACCTAACCTAACCAACCAAGAGGCTACATCAGCCAACGAGGTCATGGTCAAAAATGACTGGCTGCTTTTCAAGTTTGGAAATAGATTATGACTACACTTTCATTTACGACCTATTTGATGATACCGTGTATTTTAATATTAAATTCTCATTGGATCACCCTTTAACTGACTGTATTTAATTTATACATATGTTGGTTTTTAATAAAATAGAATTTTACACTATTACATACATTTATAATATAATTTTTTAGGGTGACCATTATAATGGATGAAAACAAAGTAAAGTCGGCTCTCTACCAAGACGTACATGTACGTACATACATACACGTATTTACAAACATGCAAAAACGTTTTTCCTCCGGGTTTGTTTCAGCCGCCATTTTGTAAATATCAAAATTGTACACCTATTAAATGTCTTCAATAGCTGTACAATTTTGATATTTACATATATTAAAAAAATAGCAGCTGAAACAAACCCGGAGGGCAAACGTTTTTGCATATGTTTGTATATATGTACGTCTTGGTGGAAACCCGGCTTAAGGAATACTGTATTCTGTATATATTGTACATTTATCAATAATGTAAGATTTAAAGTCACATGTTTTATATTATATACTTGGACGTATAAAACACAATTTATGGTCATTATGTCTTCGGGCATACCGTACATGGATATACAGCATATCGTTTTTCCACAAGAGGAGAATCGCATTTTTGCACTCCGGTCATGGTTTCTAGTCGCTGAAAACCAAAAGCGATTAATCGCTAAGCAAAAGCATCTAGGAAGGGACGTACAGTTTGATTAGTTAAAAGCATGAGCATC
Source organism: Julus scanicus (assembly GCA_034698625.1). Classification (NCBI taxonomy): domain Eukaryota; kingdom Metazoa; phylum Arthropoda; class Diplopoda; order Julida; family Julidae; genus Julus; species Julus scanicus. The sequence continues at coordinate 7,264 of JAQGBW010005783.1, forward strand.
GCGAGTCCCACGCCTTCTCTCGCTGGCCTTGTCCGTGCTGTCCGGCAATTGGTCACGCCGTGATGGTGCGTTCGAATGCGGCAGCCCGGGTCGCGACCCCCGAAAAAAAGCACTCTCCTCGACTCGAAAAGTTCCCGGAATCGGGTCACCCTCTCTTTGAACGACTGACGAAAGTTTGTGAGAAAAACAAACAACCATGAGAAGAGCAACAGGTCTGCAGGAAACGCTGAGCTCTTGAACTGACCAGGAGGAGAATCAGCAACATGTATCAAATACATACCTAGCATACAAACCATAATTTAAACATGTTCTGAATGGCCATTCCAGGTAGAAATCAGAAACATAAGGGCATATAACTTATTCTATATATGGATAGACTAGAACTTGGACTTGCGCTGCCCCAATATCGCTGTGCTTTGCAACCACGACACACTAAAATGGCGATAAAATAATCTACTCTCGTAACAAACCAGGAATGAATAATAATATGACTGGAAACAGGCGTTAGGCTAAACAATTGCCTTAAATCAACACTGTATAAAGCTTCTAATATTAGAATTTGAAATCATAATACCGAATTTCGAACAGATTTGCACGTGCAACGTTTAAATGCGCACCTGCAGATTGATAGAACGCGCGTGTAGAACGATAGAACGCACGTGCAGAATAATAGAACGCGCGTGCAGCTTACGTTCTAATACAAATGTCCAATGTTTTCTAACCAAGTACAACAACTTTGTGTCAACGTTGAATTTTGGATGGCAAAATTTGAGGAATCTTTGGCAAAATGATAGTTGCCAATAGTTACATGGTGTTTATTAGTAGAAATGCAGGTAACCTATTTAATAACATTTTCATATAATCATAAAAACCGCAGGGTCCCAAGCAATAAACCATCGGCATTCCAATCATGGTTCCACATTTTTTGGTTACTCGGTTATGTGTAATTAGTGTACAGAAGTTAAAAAATCGACCTGGAGCTCCAACAAACTTTAGCGGCATACCTGTGGACCCCTCACGGCACATCACTGGACGTTAGTAAGTGTTTCACAACGTTTTCGAAACGCATTTACCGAAATGCAGTAAACGCATTCTGTTATACATGTTTTCCCAGTCTCCATTAACAGAAAACCTCTTTCCTGCTGGGGTTTCTTCCCTGCTGTTTTAGGGGGGTGGGTTATCCCGATACCCTTTCCAGAGGCACGCAATGTGGGCATAAACACGCCATCCTCGTCACTGCATTCGTGTCGCAGTTAGACCCCGTGACACCATGAACATAGGCTACCATTCCCTGAGAACTCTTCCTTTCCTCTCCCTCTTTAAGTTCCCTACCTGAGGTTCCAGCTCCACGCCCTTCCGCTCCAAGTCCACCATGTCGGTCTGCGAGGACGGCATCATGGATCTGGCATCGTCGCACACGCGCACTCAAGTTCCGCTTAGGCCTAAGAACTTAAGTCTCGCTTAGGCCTAAACCAAGACCCCGAACTCGGACCCCGGGACAGAAAAAGATGAGGGATCGGATTCCAGGCACCGTATCCTGTTGCGACGAAGGAAGATTATCCCTGCGGAGTGCTAAGCGAGATGAGCCGCGTAAAAACCACAAGAACGGCTGTGTGGACGAGCTATAGCGCTGCCGATCGAGCGCCTGGCCGGTCTGCCACTGGTGCTGCGTGGCCACCACCTGATGCTGCGCTGGGCCCACGGTCCACCAGGAGGCGCTCCAGGCGACCCCTTCCGCTTCGGACACCGTGTCCTCGTCGCGGGGCCTCCGCGGTCGGACTCAACCACAGGCCGCACAAGGGAGGGAGAGCTTCCACACAACGGAACACTCCTCAAGTGGTCCCAACACAAAATAATGATTTTATATTGAATAATCAAACAAGTTCACAATTTCAGACATCCGGAACTTGTACAATATTACAGCAAGGTGCAAAAACACTACCAACCTACAATCAGAAATTCACGTTAGAGGCTTGTAACTCCAGCCGGAAATGCTGATCTCGGTGGATGAACTGCTTTGGGGCCATTCAAAAAATGCATCTTAAAGAGAGAGGGAGGGGGGAGAAGAAGTTGGGTCTGCTGGCATGTGGACAGGGGGTGGTAGGGGGAAAGCCATTATGGATGTCCACTGATGATGACGAGGCCGTATATATGGGGGGGAGAAGGGGGAAATATTGGGGATAGATCCCCCCGAAATCCAATAAATTTCACAGATTTCAACCCGAATCCGCCAATTTTCCGCGATTTTTGGACCTTATCCCCCCGAAATGTGATCATCCACCCACCACCAAATGTGATCACATATATGGCCGGATGATGGTATTTTTCAGTGTTTGGCCAGTGAAAGTTAAAGATTATGTATGTCTAAATTTGTGTAAAACACCAATTTTATGCTGGAATTTCCCTTCGAGGTCAGGGAACTTCCGTTAATTAGAAAAATCTGGAAAAATGTAGCGGACTTGGGGGTGAGACGGGTGCTTGAAAATGTATAGGAAGGGCCTTTGTTTCTCCAGAAAATTTTCTGGACAGGGGAGAGGGTCTGGGCTAAAGACGCGACCATGGGGGTAACTGAAGCGTAACATATGCTAATTCAGAGAGATCATCGGGGTCGAATTCCACATGACCCAGAGATCGATAATTTGGGTTGATGGAGTTTGTGGGCACTTAAGAAGATCCTAGCTACCGGGGTCATCATTTCTTTTGCACCATACTGAGATGACGACGTTCTGAAGATCTTCTTAAAAGCGTCATGGTTTACGAACTTAAAAACATAGATGCTAAAGTAAATAACTGCAGATGTAGAAACCTAAATGGACGGACAAATTTGAGGAAAGTGGAGCAAGCCATGTATCTTACTGACATTTTTTTTTTACTAGCAATGTCTAAACAAATGCTCTATAAAATGTCTGCTCCAATACATCCACGGAGAGAGAAGAAACGAAGCGTTTCACTTTTCGTGACGTTCAGACCACTTTTCCCTACCGCGCCTAAAGAAGTTTCACTTCAAAAACCTCAAAAAACTCCAAAAACCTTCAAAAACTCCTCCATTGTTCCAAGATTCTCAACCGCAGCCAGTGGTTTCACATCATCTCCAGGGTCCGTCAAGGCCCCCAAAAACTGTTATTTTTCGGCTAGAGGTCGTTGTTGGCTTTCATTCTCACGTCCAAAGGCCTAAATTTAGATTGAGGGGGGAGGGGGAAATAGGAACACGTCCACCGCGATCCGCCCCCGCGTTGCCAGAGTCCGTGGTTGCTCATCTGGCTGCCGTTACCATGGTAACCCCACGCTCGTAACTGTCATGAGGGGGCACCTCAACAAGAATGATTAGGTCCAGCTGGGGCGACCCCTTCGGGCCTCGCAGCGCCCCCTCGGCGTTCGAGTCAAATTCGGCTACGAACACTTGCTGCGCGCCCAGCGGTGGCCGGAGAAAACCGGAAATGGAATCTAGGAAACTGCCTACAAATGGGCAATGGTCATCTACTGTCTTACTGTCTTTCTACTGTCTTAGGAAAGCAGTGCTGTTATGTTAGATTAAAGAAGGGTTAAATTAGGCCAATGGGCGTCAGTGTGCTACTCTGCGTACATAATTCAGCGCACCATAATTCTAAAAAAGCCCTTTTCAAAGAGAGTTTGTTTTCAATTAAACAGAAATTCCAGCATCAACTAAACGGGAGACCGGGGCACAGTGGGTAAACTTTTTAGAATTCATTTTTTTTGGGAAAAATATTTTACTTGTAGCATTTTAAAAGAATAACACAGTATTATACAAGACTTTAGGATCTGTATAAATTTTGTCATCGTTTTAGAGCTACTAGTTTTTTTGCTATAAAAGATAAAAGTTAGTTGCGCAGACTGTCCCACTGTGTCCCTATACCGGGGCATGGGGGGACATGGCAAGGGGTACAGTGGTTTACGCGAAAATTAAGACAGATTTTACAAGAAAAAAGAACACCACATTGACTAATTGTGCTTAATTCAGCACGTCAATTTAAAATTCAAAGTATAAATTACAAAAACTATTGAAATTAACCGTAATTACAGCAGCTTTCATATTTTCATTGCTTACTTGTCCAAATGTGTTTTTTTCTGTAATTGTGAACCATTTTTATTTTAAAACATAAATTTAAACATGGTTTTTATTTAAAATTATGATTAATGAGAAAATATACAAATATTTTCTAAAAACATTAATTGGGGTATGCTGGGACATGTCCCACTGTACCCCAT
>JAQGBW010005784.1:0-11482 GCA_034698625.1 Julus scanicus
TTAGCTAAATGAGAATAAACACACTATAAAGTTAAAGGTCATTTTGGGACTTAAATGTCCTTTATCTTGCAGTGTGTTCATGGTATTATAAACTAATGAAAATTAAACGGTCGATTTTGTAATTGGATTTGAGTGCAATCCATGCAGCACATAGTGTGTGAAGTTTAATTTGAAGTGGGAAAAGTGAAGTCATTTTTTCTATAGCAATATACGACTTGAAAGTTTCCATTTTAATCACAATGGCAATTTCTCCTCTCAAGTGTCTGCTTTCCAATGCCATTAAAATGCAATCTCTATCAAATTAACGTATTTTTTTCTGTACAGATTGCACAGTTTTCCATGGCAACAGGACTGATGATGAGACGCCATGAGTTTCACTTATGCAGCAATGATTAAATTTTCACTTTTCTGACTCGCCAATGGCATAGACTATAAAACATTGGCGACAGGAAGTTCGCCAATGGATATTTCGTGGTGAATACTTTATCACTCAACATGACGCTGTGCGTCTACACTATTCCCCTTTCAAAGTTCCATTCCCTTAAATAGATATTAGGTTTCTATGGTATTCGTGGAGTAAATTTAGTTGGAAATAGTGCTAGTTGAGCACTCGAAACGGTATGCAGATTTGCGGTTTAAAATTATACTAAGGAATTAAAGACCCAATGTATTATGGTAATTACTTCGGGGCATCATTAAATTTTAGTCGAAAGGCTCGTAAAACCCAGTCGTATAACTTTGCTAACCGTGCAAGTCATCTATACATGGTAAAAGAGAGAGAGAAATGCACGGAAATTAACTGAAGGATTTCAACTCTCTTGCAGAATCTGTGTATGTATTACTTGTTTTTAACGTATTGGCACGCCTCTTACAGTCATGCAGTGAGATACGATGGCGATCGATTGCTAATGACTTGTCATTAATTTTTATGAAACAAATGGGTCATGCAAATTGGTGCAATTAAAGTGATAAGAACCAAAAAAAAAAAAATGCAGTAGAAAATCGATACTTTAAATGATGCGTTTCAAAAAGAAAACTGTAAAAATGTGTATGCTTATATCTGCTTTTTTATAAGGCAATTGATAGGTTAAGATTTGATTATGTTGTATTAGATAGCTCATTAGGTATGAGTTTGTACTGAGGAGGCTTCACTTTCATATACATGTTTTCTGGAAAATTGCTCATCTATGCTTCATAACTTCAAAGCGGGTTCATCTAACTGTACTCATTTAATGCATAGAAGATTTTCTGGAAAATTAAGCTACTTCCTGCTTTAAGGCTGACAATTAACTTGCTCATCATGAAGGGTATAGAAGCTTAAAAGTGTGTGTTGGCTAAAAACATAATAATTTAAAATTGCCTCTAAAAATCTAGAGACGACGCTGGATGACATTCCAAGGGATTCTGGATAACAGAAATCTCATCATTCTACTTGTAAACAATTTGACATTATTAAACAATGCAGAAAATTACCTCACAAGATACAACCAATCTCTAAAATATTTATTAATTTTTACAAATTACAAGTAATTTCATTCAAGTGAAACATAGCTGTACATTTCACAAAGGTCCATGTACCATGTATCCATGTACCGTTCCTTCCATAAAATACTGTATGTATACTGTATCAACTTGTACCACTTTTTGTTTCCTATTTTTATAAGAGATTTATGAAGTAATTTAAAGTTTTCTTTACCTGATGTGTTTATGTATACTGTTTCTAAAAAAAGTCATCTAAACAAAAACAAAATTTTGCGTTACTTTCGAGTGTTCGTATGGTTTCAAGACAGCAGTGTCAAGATAACAAAAGTTTTATCTCAACTTTTTTTTCAAAAGAAAACCCAGTGAAATTAAGTTGATTTTTTTATCATTTAAGAATCTTTTTCATACCCGCATGATCTTTGTTGAAAGCATTCTCATGAAATCGGTTTATGGCCATTGTTCCTTAAAAATAAAGACGTTGTAAATACACTCTCGTTTACTCAGTTATTTGATATATGACCAAGTAAATTTCTCTAAAGTGGATTTTAGACCCCCATGTATACATAACACGTTTCAGCTTTCACTCGAAATACATTGAAATACAAGAAAATGTTGAATTGTCCATTGCTTCAAGGAAGCTTTGGTCAAGTCTTTAGTACTCTTAAAACAAACTATGTTTTTATGGTTTGAGCAACCCTCTGTAAACCAATGGGGGAATCTTTGGGCATTTTTTTCTGGGCATGTAGTAAAAGCTTTGCATTTTTTCTTTTGTTATTTGCTGCCAATAAAAATCGATTATCTTTTTATCCCGTTAAGCACATTTGCAGAATAGTTTTCCCCCATTGCGAATATATCGTGTTCTAAACCTTCTTCAATGCTTTTTTTGCGACCAATTCGGACAGATCTGGATGAAGGATTTCCTCTATCAGACATTCCCCTAACGTCTTTTGTTATTCAGTGACGTGCTTTTATATCATCTTTATCTATACCATTGTATGCATTATTCGGGGTGCACGATGCATACTTATACTTATTATTTATAAGGCCTTCGTTACTTTATTGAGCACCATCTTCTTTGTCCTAAATGGGTAATCATAGTGTGGCGCAGATATGCCCAATAACCTCTGCATAGCATGCATGTGTATGGATTTTCAGTGCCAACCTCGTTTTTTTCTTCTTCTTTTTTCAAAATATACTTGTTCTCTGGGAGGATTTTCTATAAGAAATGCACCATATCGTTCAAGAAAATGAGTCATCAAAAGTAATTGATTTAAAATCATTCCCTTGTTAGTAATTTTAATAAAAAGCTTTTTTGCATAGTAATAGAGGGGAGTAGCGTTTATTAATTATGGTAATGGAATATTCTATTTTAGCCTTTGGATCACTCAATATTTTAAATAATATTTTATGCCGTCGATTCTTGAGCCCAAAAATAAGGAATAATTTCATGGATCATTTACCTCGTTATTGCATTGCATAATATTCAGTATTATGTTGATTATTATTCATGCAGCATGACTTACTATATACATATATGTGTGTTGGAAGCCTTCGTATGCAGTATAAGTAAATTTTCTATTGGAGAGTTAAATATTTTTTTATTATTAAAGTTAAACGATCTGAAACTGGCCATAATTGGATTTCAAGGAAAACCGCCAATAAGTTAAGTGAAAATCTGACCCAAATGGACAAATCACAAATGGATATGGTATCCATGGACAAATATGACTTTTTCTATTTATGGTCAGACCATAATTAGGAAACATCTGGACATACAGATGGCCATATACATGTATTGAATGAATTTGTTTGTGTGCTAAACTGGAATTTAACTGTGTTATATAAGAATCTTCTTCTGTGCTGTACAGGAATTTACTTCTGTGCTACATTCAGAAATTTACTTTTGTGTTAAATAATACTTTTATGCTGTATTGCTGTGCTATATGCAGGAATTTTCTTGTGCGTTGCGATAATTTTAGGCCCAGTTTAGTGTACCGTATTTTTAAAGTGGTTGAAAACACAGCTCTAGAAAATTTGTCAAACTTTTTTGAAAAACATTGTGTCGATTGATCGTGAGAAGGTAGTCCTTGAACATATTAAAAATAAGCTAAAAACCCAGGAATTGTATGGACAACTTGATAATGGCGTCAAGTGACCACAAACCGATATCACAATCAAACCACAGCTTATGATTCATACATGAAAATGTGTCGGTACTTTGTAAAAATTCGTTACGGTATATGAAAAGGTGATTATGTGACATATTAAAGGAAATTTCTTGAAATTTAGAACGATATTTTTCCAAAAAATACTAGCTTCTGTTTGAATCCAAAAGTGTTTTTAAAAGTTTAAAATCACACTAAACATTTAAAATAAGAAAAAATGAAGTTATGAATAGAAAGAATGTCCTTATCAATTGATTCTACATTTTGACATTACTAGTAAACATGTTTGCATCTTTTTGAAAAAATCTTCCACGTTGTCATAGCGTTGATGATTCTCCTAAGTCAGTCTGGTGATAAGGAAGAAATACGTCTTTCAAATTGTACGAGACTGCTTGTCATCGCTTGTTGAACATGTGCAATGTTTCCTGGCGATTTATCTTTTCTACCGGCAAACTATTTTTTCTTCTCTTATCCACATTTAAAGTCCCAGGCACTAAAAACTTGTTATTGAATATCTGTTTACTGTTATCTTTCATGAGCTTTTTCGATACAAAACATCTTCAGTTCGAATGTATACACCGAATTTGAATAATGCTATCAAGTCTGGAAATTTTTTGTTTTTTTCAACAAATATTTGGCTCTCTGTTGTGTACGCTATCTAGTACACAAGGGATTTCATATTTTTCCGAGATTGCTTTTATCAATGACCCCAAATGAACAGGGATTAGTTATTTTTGAAAAAAAAACTGAAACTCCTGAATAAATCGGATATTCGTTCATACGTCTGTTATAGACATTTGAATATCTACGCTTCAAAAATGCAAAGCTTGGATTGATGTTAAATATTGATATCGTTTTGTATGCATTCAGCAATTTATTTTAAACCGATTTGTATAAAGCCATATGGTGTTTTCACAAATGCATTGACATAAAACTATCCCTACATTAATCGTATGTATAATACGTCATGGAATATACAGCACAACCGATTTCCATAGTTGCATACTGAAATAATCATACTTCAAATAATTTCGAACAACTTAAGTGCTTTACCCGTACTAATTCGACCACTTTTATCAATGCAATATTTTCAAAAATAAGTTAACCACACAAAAGGATAATTGATAACGTCACCTCATGTCATATTACTCGTCAACAACACATTAGATACCTAAAATAATGCCACAGAACTTTGTACATATAAGTGGTAAAGTTTTTAAGTCAATGTCACTTTTTAGCGCCTTGTTATTACCTTTCTTTCATTAGATATGATGTGAAGGCAGAATTTTTTAATAAGAAATATGACCAGCCAAAAAAACCAGTGAAACAATAGTCCGGTTTGCGTTATTAAAGTGGAACCTAAATTAAATGAAGGCAACCTGGAGGAATTGGGAAATATAGGGGCTGTATTCTTGACAGGACCTTGCGTCCCTTATCAAGCCGTCGTGTTTGCTATCGCTGCAAATCTCTACTTTCATTACTGTCATGTTTTCTGAGGACGGAAATTCGTGCTCATGGTCCGTCCTAATAATGAAGCCAGTTACACTGTACTTTGATCTTGGATTTAATGAAGAAATTGTTTTTTTTCTCTTCTTAGTTTTACCGCTTTTGCCATTCGTATGTCTTCGTGTCCAATGTGAAAGTTTGTCTTGTCATCAAATGTAATATAATTTGTTGAAACCACAGAGTGAAAGTCACGTTCGGTGAGGTCGAAAACCTTTAACAGTCAATGCAACCTCCCCCAAATCTCCCCCCCCCCCTCCCTCATTGCATCCCACTCCTCACTTAGTAGCATTTCGTTTTATTAGTACTGCTTAAGAGCACATTGCAACTCTATTTACGAAATAAGTAAATGAGAAAATGTTTCATGGCAAATGGAGTAATATTTATCCTCACGGGGGTGATATGTACTATTAGCGACTTTCAGGATTTTATGGGGAAGGGATAGGTGTATTTGTGTAATCGTTGAAGTGGACGAAATGGAATGACGATAGATTTTCTGCAAAGTTTGCATTTTTCAGCAAATATTTTAACGAGGAAGCAAAACTTTTTGGTCATCTAATTTTGCGTGGATGATACTAATGATTCCAAGGACGTGGCACATTGCTATTCAATGAGCGGAAATATATCTGTGGTTTAATGTTTTGGAATGAACTTTAAACTGGTGACGATGCAAAAACAAATGAAACCTTAAAACTTGCGTTTCTATTCATCATCCCATTAAAGTAAAACTAAACAACGTATACAACAGTTGTGGTTAGATCATCCTAATCCTAAAATCAATGAAAACAACACTATTTTTAAGACATCGTGTTACAAATTCAAGTTAACTACACTTAATAGTTGTCCTGAATTAAAATACAACTAGAGCTGTTGCTTCCGTCTATGTTTAACTAGTAATGGGTGCACTTTAGTACTAAGTGCATATGTGCTATATTACAATCGCCTTGTTTTAACAAAAGGAATTCTGCTATACTGTAGTAACGAGCCATTATGTAGAAACCAAGTGCCGGTAGTAGTTAATCTGCTGCCATGGTTTGCTTAGAGGGTTTGATGGGAATTTCATCAAGTATTTTTATGGCTGCTCGTTTGTACGGTTTATGAACAAGTTTATGACAAGTTGTCTAATTGAATTTCGCTATTCAGTTACTGTCTGTCTTAGTGATATTGAATTTGGTTTTTCTCTCGTAATTGATGCAAATACTGTAATGGACATTTGGTGGAGACATAAAAATGACGATTCAATTTCCGAGCTTGTCTACTGAATTGGGACTTGATGGAAGCCTTGCAACTTGACTTGTGAACTATTCAAATCATGGTTTCAACTTTTTTCCGTTGTTGTCTAGTCTATAGTCTAAAGCCAAAATAAGCATCACATTTTTATACAAGTGACACTTTGCTACTTACACGAAAAAGCACGTTGTATGGCTCAGTAGCATAGTTGAACTTTTATTATTGCATTTTTATGTACTAGCAGATAAGAGAGTCAAATAGATGGATGGACACCCGGTTGGGTGGACTATAGACATAAAAATGATCGAGATATTGATTTTTGCCTCGCGGAATATTATACAAATTGCTTTCTGGATAATGATGGAAATTCTGCTAGTCGATTTGATAAAAATGTTTTTTATGTATACGAATGTCATATTTTACATGATTGTTTGAATTATATTTCACTGTCTGATCATCAGTTAAATTCGATTTTATTGTTGACTATAATGAAGTCGTATATAAGCTCATGATTTGTGTAAGTGGCTATGATCTCTTATCAAAAAAAAAAAAAAAAAAAAATGAAGAAGCCTATATACCGTAGTAATCGCCTTTAATAAGATTTGTGCCGAGCATATCTCACCCACGTATCATTATCTATGCATCGTTTAAGATTATAAGCAAGGAAGCGAGAATTCCTTCCCAGAGAATTCGGGATAATTTATTTTCACGCATGAAATAAAAATCAATAATTGGCAATCCAATTTTTCCACATATCTTGACGGCTTGGGATATTTGTGCGTTGATGACAAAAATAAAAAAAAAGATTTATAGAAAAAATTGCTTATGGATGTAGTGATGCAGGATTAAGAGCATATTTCGAAATTCAGAGGCGCTTTAATATTTGCTTTTATTCAAGCTGTAGAATTTACGGTATTAAGCGTGCGTGCATATGCATGAATGAGTTTTACTTGCTTATCCACTTAATGTATTTTGGCTAACAAATATACTTCAGATCCGACTAAAATTTTCCAGCAATATTGAGTCGTTTCCTAATTTTTGAAAATGTTATAATCGATACGATGCAATACCAACAACCTACGGGAATTGCACCCTGTTTACAGGTTTATATTTGATCTGATAACGTAATATATGTACTTTTGCGATGCTTTCTGACTAAAATATTCCAATAACATGTTGGTTTTTTGCCCCGTTTTTCTCGTATTCTTAAAGTTTGTGTACCTTTCTTGATCGTGAAGAAAATTCTGAAATATCCACGTGTTAGTTTTCTGAAATTCGTTCATTTATCTCCATTAGAGGACGCTAAAGTAGTATACGCTCGTAAATATAAATAATGGTAACATTTTTGAAAGATAAATGTGAGGAGAATAATGATTCGATAATTTCTAATGTTTGCGCATTTCGAACGTGTTTCGATTTATATTACTCTTGTTTTCATGTATTCGCAAACATGGCGTCGTATGCGAAATATAGAAGGCACATTGATGCTAATTTATTTTTTGTCTGAATATCTGAATGTTATGTATGTCTAGTTACTTAAAAAAATTCTAACCAATGTGAGCTTAAAGTTTTTTCATATAGAATTCATTCGTTTTATTTTAAAAAATATGCAACATCTTCTCTGAACATACTATTATCTCTCGAAATACAGATGTATATGTATTCGTTTTAAGAAATCCCACTTTCAAGGGTTCACGACTTGATAGTGTAGCATCTATTTAAGTGTGGCAGAGCATTAAATAGCAAAGTGTTCTCAGAGTACAGAAGCTGTCTCGATCTCCACCCTGCTAAAAAGTCTCTTTTTTTTCTATCTCAAGAATGGGATCATGTTGTAGAGCATTCATTTCAGTTGCAAAGAAGATGTGCGAACTTAAAGTGCCCCGACGGAACAGTTACTTTCAAGAACGTACCACAATAACGCTGGACAACAGTAATCCATTTAATAGCCAAGCACGAACATGTAACCCGTAAATGCGGGCAAACACTACGTACAGCCGAGCATGCAATGTTTGCCGCCTATAAGTGGCAGGAAGCATCAACATTAGGAATATACATTAAATAAGTTTTAAATAAAGGCATCTCTTTAACCCGTTTAACCATTAAATAATCGACTGATTGACAACTCATTCGCATTTTCATTTTATATATTTAAGAATAAAATAAATTTAATTTATTAATATATTAAATATATGTATATACATATATAAAGATGTATATATATAAATGCAAATTGCGAAATGTAAAATAATTAAATTTGCAAAAAGATGTCGATTATTGTTCTTTTATATTCTGAATGAATTATTGTAATATTGCACATTTTTTATTGTTTTTATATATTTATTGGATTTTTATCTGACAAAATTCACGAATTTCATATATCGCTTACAAAATGAAATATGTTTTTGAACTAACAAAATTAACGTAATTCATCAATTGTCTTTAAAAACGGAGTGCGTCTTAGAATCACAGGTGTCTTAAGCCTTTAATCAGGCGATAATTGGCGGATTCATGAATGGATCCACTTGGAAGTAACGTTGTCTTCTACATCTGGAAATATGTGACATAAAAATGTTGCCAATAATAATGCGCGTCCAGATCAATATTTTTAGTTCGCTAAATATTTGCATATATTTTTTTCAAATATTTGACCAAAACTGACGCGTTTGACAGTCTTCCTTGTGAGCACATTGTGTTTACCTTAATTGTTAACATTGGTGTTTGTAAATTGAAAAGATAAATTGTAAAAGACGTCCCAAAAAATGTATTTTTTCTTAGAATCATGTGCGTCTTTAGATGATATACGGTAGTACCTTTATAAAGCTCGTACAACAAATTTAAAAAAAAATTCACTTTTTGGTATGTGCTTTGGTTTTGAAAACATAAGAAGTGGGATTTAAAATTTTAGCAAATTATAACTTAGATAATTAGAACATTATGGGATGTTAGGGCATTTACACCCTCCCCACACCATATGGAGTTTTATCCCTCAATTGCAGAGTTGACTTGAATTGAAAATTATTTTTTCAAGATATCTTCATTTAATAAAACAGGCTCGGTGTTATAAACAACTTGTTTCTAGGTGCACTATACAATGTATATTTTCGTTTTAAAAGTAGGCTTTTCCAATTTACGGTTCACCGCCCTTTAAGCAACGGTCATATATTGTAATACAGGAAGGGTCAGTTTCATGAGATGTCTGACGCCAAAATCCATCCAACGGTCACGTCTTAGTTTTGTCCACCACAACGCGCGATAAGTGCGTATCCCTTGTGAAATCAAGCCATGTTTGAACTGTCTGAGCAAATGCAATTTTCCCAAGCGCTTCGAACGAGGATATATAATTACTGTTTTGTGGGAACATTCGGTCGGATAAAATTAATAAGGTAGCAGGCTCTAATTTTGGCCCGTGTTTGGACATTAGTTGACTTCCCCGCTGACCACGCTCGTCTCGAGGGATGAAACCAAAGCTGTAATTAATTATATTAGCCATTCGGTCTTCATTAACAAACCCTCAATTACACGCTTAATTGTACATGGATCTACCGAAAACGACATCTTCCTTTCTTCCATTATTCACTTTGATGGCATGGAAGGCAAAGTCGTTTGCCATTGAGAAGGGGGCCAGCCAAGTAAACAAATGTGTGTGCGAGGTTTTTGGTGTCTTCATGATTCTCAGATCAATTGTATAAGATATGTATTGGTTGGATCAAGAAAGCAGATACGTAGCTTAAATCCACGTACATCCATAGAGCGGATTAATTGTTCACATTGATTGACATCAGATAGGTTTCAAAGAGTACTTTTAGTGCTTTGCTAGTATATATACATTACATCGTGACGTTTGCGATCTTAATGTTATATTGATCCTAAAATCAAAAGCCATAAGTAGGAGAAAAGTTAGGGAACGAGACTGTAGATGTAAACGAACATCTAGGAATGTTTTATTATCTATTTATGGCTTAATCCGAAACGTATTCAGTTTTTCAGATGCGTAAAAGGCTTTTTATATCTGTACCAACTTCGCTCAACTAAGGCTACTTAAAAAGCCATAACATTTAAACTCGAGGGAAGAATTTTGGATAGAAAACATAATTTTGCTTTTTCTTCGTGCCCTGCCCTATCTCTATGTCATATATGACTATTATTTTGTACCCTCTTTTCTTTCATATTTTTTCAAAATCAATATTGATGTTGAGTTTTTACCCCCTTCTTCCCACAAAGCTACTACACTATCAAGCAATTCACTATACGGTATTGCAGAATTACAACATGCTAAAGCATGTAAACTTGCACGGAAAATAGCTAATAAGATATATATATATATATAAATTACTGTGCAAATGTAAAATAATGTTATCATAAGTTTTTCAATTATGTAAGTGTAAATCAAGCACAGTACTTTTTCCGGGTGAGAAAAGGCATTTATGAACTATGTATGGACATAGGACTTCTAGATTTAGACCAGAAATTGGACATATGTGACTAATTCTAGACTAGAAATTCGGCACATGTGGAGATATGTAACATATGACCATTGTCCATATGTATGTTCGTGCAATTTGTATTTGAGTAATGAGAAAATATTTTCTACGCTGTGCACAATATTCACAATAGTATAAAGCAAATTTGTGAATATTTTGTTAATGTTTTATGATTTTAGAATATACCTTTAAAAATGCAAAGGGGGGAAATATCTCATTCCCATTCACTCTCCCATATGCCTTTGCATAACCAAGTATGGGCATACGCTTTATGCCCATAGAGTTCAATATACATCTGTGTATATTTAAGAATATTCCATGTGTATATATTCGACTCTATATTTTATATTTGGACTATTGGTTATATATTTAGTAATGAATGTGTGGACCGTACATCATTTAGTCATATATGTGAGCCATAAAGTGTTTAGCCGTGTATACATATGGTCATGACCATATAGTATTTATGAAGGTATGGGCCGTATTTAGTCAATGAAGGTCATATACAGTATAAATATCATACATATACCATATAGACTATATTCTATATTTGGACTATTGGTTATATATTTAGTAATGAATGTGTGGACTGTATACATCACTTAGTCACACATATATATA
>JAQGBW010005785.1:0-11480 GCA_034698625.1 Julus scanicus
GTTCATGTACCTAAACATTGAATGCGGAACATGTATTTGTAGCATCGGAAACCTAGGACATTTTACCAATTTTTTTTATAAAAAGGTTGCCCTCCCCAATAGCGGACACCTCCGAATAACGGACAAAACTTGTGGTCCCGTGACTGTCCGCTTTTCGGAGGAACCACTGTACTACGACCAAAAAGCAGGCTCGTGTGCAGGTCCCTTTAAAGGCCCCAGTGAGAAAAAAGCCCTTGAATAATCCGTGACCCAAAGAATAGAGAGTATTATTATTCGCGTGATAAGAAGAAGCCCACGTTCGTCGCGTGGCCTACATTTTGCACAAAAAACGATCTTAATTCCGCTTTTTCTTCTTTCATTTCATCTTCACTTTCGAGTCTTCTTCTTTTTCATCTTTTCCTTCTTCACAAATTAATATCCAGAGACGACAAATTGAATAAAAGATGGACAAAAAATGAGAGAAAAATGGGAACAAACTTGTTTTTGTTCAATTCTCATCTTTACGGACGACCCTCGCGGGACTCAAACGCACGTGATGGAACGCACTGACGAGTGAGCCAATGAGCGATGAGGTGCGCCTCAGGGGTTAAAAAAAAATGAACTCCGGTGCGCCTCAGGGTCTATCTAGTCAGTTAAACCCATTGTCCACTATGCATTTACTCATTGAATACAAAGGGCAACCTATTGAGCCAATGAACGCTCAGGTGCGCCTCAGGGCCTAACAAAATGAGCCAATGAATGCTCAGGTGCGCCTCAGGGGCCATTCAAACAATAAAGTCCAATGATCACACTTTACTCCTTCAAAAATGAACCAATGAGAGATGAAATGCGCCTCAGGGGCCTAACAAAATGAGCCAATGGATGTTCAGGTGCGCCTCAGGGGCCATCCAAACATTAAAGCAAAATGTCCTATTAATCACTCCCATCTTGCTCCTTCCAAAGTGAACCAATGAGAGATGACGTGCGCCTCAGGGTCTAACAAAATAAGCCAATGGGCGCTCAGGTGCGCCTCAGGGGCCATCCAAACATTAAAAGCAAAATGTCCTATTAATCACTTACATTTTGCTCCTTCAAAAATGAACCAATGAGAGATGAAGTGCGCCTCAGGGCCTAACAAAATGAGCCAATGAATGCTAAGGTGCGCCTCAGGGCCTAACAAAATGAGCCAATGAATGCTAAGGTGCGCCTCAGGGACCATCCAAACATCAAAGCAAAATGTCCTATTAATCACTTCCATTTTGCTCCTTCAAAAATGAACCAATGAGAGATGACGTGCGCCTCAGGGCCTAACAAAATGAGCCAATGAATGCTCAGGTGCGCCTCAGGGACCATCCAAACATTATAAGCAAAATGTCCTATTAATCACTCACGTCTTGCTCCTTCCAAAGTGAACCAATGAGAGATGACGTGCGCCTCAGGGCCTAACAAAATGAGCCAATGGGCGCTCAGGTGCGCCTCAGGGCCCTATCCAGACAGTCAAACCTTAGCTCAAATCGCACGGTACGTTTTTGATGCTTGGAACGGAAGGCTCCAAAAAGAGCCAATCAGCAACAAGTGCCGACACGCGACTCGGGGGACCACTAGGACCTTAATTCCCCCCCCCCCCTCTCATTCCAATTGTAATTAGTGATTTTTTTAGGTGTTTTTTCGTCTTGACTCTCGGCCAAAGCGCTTGGAGTGAGTTTTCGTCTTATTTCAAAAGCAGAGTGAGTTGCAAAAGAGGCTTTCTTTTATTTTTACGAAACGCCGAATGGACGTTTTCTTAAAACGCCAACGAATAAGTCACGCCATTCTCGAGCAACACGCAGCACTTCATTTTGGGGAGCCTTTAGCCTAGCTGCCATTATGTCTTTAACGAAATTGCGCCCTTGGGAAACATTCTTAAGCCAACTAAGACCACTCCATCCTAGGTTTCTAATTCGTAAAAGATGGCTGCCAGCCACCAATTATAAGGATAGTCGAGTGGGTCAAAGGTCATCCGTTCAACCACTCCTACTTTCACTTCCATTACAATTCGAATCAGAGTTGCCAGTTTTTTTACAGATTGGTCTTGCCTGAATATTATGGCAATTTTTCGTGACTTTTCCTGACTTCTAAAAATATTTTTCCTAACCATTTTTCAATGACTCGACAAAATTTTAATTATTTTTAAAAATGTACAAAGGCTAGCACAATTTTTGTTTCAAATACACAATTTAATTGTTACAACGAGAGAAATTTGATCTCTACGATTACACTCTCCATCAGCTACATTATATTAAAGATTTAAAAAAATATTGTCAATATAGTATAAAGCCATATTTTTTCCTGACCAAATTGCTAATTTGCCTGACTTTTCTTGCAAAAAACCTATTTTTTCCTGACTTTTTCGTGACTGACTTTGGGACCGTTCAAAAATTATGTCACACCTAGGGGGGTGGGTGGGTTGTTTGATTTTTGTGACAATTGGGACCAAGGGGTGGGGGGTGGTTCGGTAATGTGACATCACACAATCAAAATTTATTTCAAACGGTAAAAAATATGCGGTAAATTTTTATTTTTTTAACAATTGAAATTTTGAATAGCAGTCGGGAAAAAAGATTTGGGTTCTGTAGTGACTTAAAACTTTCTTCCCGATAAAATTATAAAAGAATATAGAATTATTAAAAAATTATTGGGGGAGGGAGGGGGGTAATCGACGGGTTGTGACATAATTATGGATGGGGTGTAGTAAAATTTGTGACAAAGGGGTGGAGGGGGTGTTTAAAAAGAGGCAAAAAAGTGTGACATAATTTACGGATCACCCCTTTGCAGAAACTGGCAACCCTGTCGAAAGGAGCTAAACCCCCACCCCCACAACCTACGTCTTAGGTCCTAGCATGACGTAGAGGTCAAGAGTGACGTCAAACACAAGAAAGAGAGATTGTCTTACGGCCGGAGCGCCCTCTGCCTGCAGCCTCTTGAGCAGCTCGTCTTCCTGCGGCGCTGCTTCGTGCGTTTCCTCTTCGGAGGGTTCCTCCTCGATGCTGCTCGACCTGAGAGAGTTGACGGAACTCATCCGCCTGAACCACACCGTCTCCGTCACCTTTACCCCCGTCGTCTCCTTCCGACGCTGGCACACCGAACTCATGCCGCAGTCCATGCCGCTGCTGCCCCCGGCGATCGTCATGACGTCCTTTCCCTCCGCCGCCTCCACCTCCAGGTCAAAGGTCGTGCTACAGATTAGCACCTAGCACTAACTGCCTGTCATCACCTCTGATGTCCTTGATGGTGAATAGCTTCTGCCACGAAGTAGTGTCCAGTCTACAGAGGTGAAAGGTGGAGAGGGTCACGAAGTCAAAGGTCGTGCTACGGATATTGATGTATCACTACCTGCCTGTCATCACCACTGATGGCGCTGTTCTTGTTGATGGTGTTGATGATGGTAAATGGTAGAGAGCTTCAGCTACGAAGCAATGTCCCATCCACGGAGGTGAAAGGTAGAGGGGGTCACGAGGTCACAGGTCGTGCTACGGGTAATGGTGTATCACTACCTTCCTCTCATCGCTTTCATTGTCAACTTACATTACCGATGATGATGATGATTGGTGACAAGTATCTGCTACTGCTGCTACAAAGCCATCCACGCGGTCAAATGTCGCTGAGTAAGGGGGTCACAGGTCATACATCACCACTTCGCCACTGTAGTTGACATCTAGCTTTTCTTCTGCTTCGCGACGATCATCGGAGGTCGAAGGTCGTGCTACACAAACGTTGAACAAGTGCAGAGAATGGCGTTACACAGTAAACGTCGCTGCTACTTGCCAGTCATCGCTGATGTTGAGAGGTCGAAGGTTACGGCAGTTCCATAGGACTAGCTGTCAGTCACCGCCATTGCAGTTAAAACAAGTTGAATGGCGGATTTTCTTCGCTGCTGCTGCTTCCTGCGTCGTCGTTTCTCGCCAGAAAACACGATAACAAAACGAGATCAACGATGCGATCCAACACAGAGAGAGACCAAAAACGAGAGAAAAATAAAATCCACAAAGTACGGAAGCGTCACAGGGGGCGCTCGAGTCGTGCTTTAGGATTCTACTATATTATAGCTAGCGATATATCGACTATTTTTGTCTACTCGTATCGATTCTTCAACGCGAGTATCGATAAAAGTCTAGGAAGGGTTAGATGTTTCTATAGCCTCTCTATAATGTTTCATTTCCTTATTCGACAGGGGAAATCCCTTAGTAAGCCAGCAGTCATTCTGGCTACTGTTAGGTGTGTTTCCAAGTCATCTATGACTTGGAAACACTAATTGAATACACCTAGGTGTATTCAATCAGTATACGTATGTCTGCATTAAATTTAGAGAAACATTACAGAGGCGTTTATTAAAGTTTTCTCGACCTGCTGAGTTTAGGAACACGCGTGGTGTTTTTGGAGGCATCTGCGATGGTTAACTCGTCGCTTTTGCACGATGGGAGGCCACGAAGACGATGAGCGCCGATGGACGAAGGAACGATGGCGGACGCGCAGCTTCTCCATCATCCCAAACAACACTCGCACACCATTTAAATACACTTATTCTCATAAAAGGAGTTGAAACATTCATCAACCACAACAGATTAACCAACTACAATTGTATACATGGAACGCCGCGTTCCATGTGGAACACGAGCACGCGCCACTCTGTTCTATATGGAACCGAATCACGCGCAGCCACCATTCCAGTCACGTGTACAGCACTAAGCTGAAAATCCCAACTCCTAACCACGTAACAGAACTTCATATGTGGAATACGAGCACGCGCCACTGTTCTATATGGAAGCGAATCACGCGCAGCAACCATCCTAACCACGTATAGCACGAAGATGAAAACCCCAATTAATAGCTATATAGGAACAGAACTATATACATATGTAGAACGCTCCTTATATTCACCGTTTTATAGAATCGAGCGATATGTACATATTATAATAGAAAGAAACTGCTATATTACATAATGCGGTATTTCCACATATTGGGGGAACCGTTACAACAACGTGCAAGAACTCGGAAGAAGATCTTGAAAACCGGCAAAACGAGATATTGGAGTTCGTTTAGCGCATTTCAACGAACTTTATTCCGTCATTTTTAATTCATTATCTCTTGACTTTTCAAAGTAAAAGCATTTAAAAAAAGGAATTAGAGGCGGCCATCTTGTGTTCGAAAATCAAATGGAACGCGGCGTTCGATTTCTTTTAAGAACGCAAGATGGTCGTCTTCATACGTTGTTTTTGCACCGAAGTATGTTTTTAAGCATAATTTTCGTTAAAAGAGTGTTGAAAACGGGCCTTAAAACCGTGTAATAATCGAGTAAACTTCCTGAGGAAGGCTGTTAAGTGCATAGGAACTGGCTGAGCCCGCGCCTCTTCATCCTTCCATAGCTATAGAGGAATGGGAGTCGGTTAAGGTTAGGCTTAGCGTTCGTTTTCTCTCTATCGCTAAGAATGAAGTCTAAAAATACGCTTTGGAAAATAAGCGTCGAATCGACGGATTGGCGAATTGCTCGCTCGACTATCGCCCAGGAAACAAAAACTTCCCACTTGAAATTCAATTCGGATGAGCCGCTCTGCCTGGGCAACCCACGAGCCCATTGGATGCCACGCAACGCTCTTGGCATGACCGGATGTCAGTTACGACACATTGAACACTGGATACGTTTCCAAGGAATTAGACGCTCGAAAAGGACGTACAGGGTGATTAGAGCACATTACTCAACACGTATCACGTCATGAGGAACGGTTCTTAGCGAAAACACCCTGTATATTACATATAGTAAATACGCCACCCTCTTGACCTGACCAGTAAGGATGCACAATTAATTAGAAAATCAAATAAGACGTACAGGGTGAATCAAAAAACGTTAATGAGCACTTCCCATTACACTACAACACTATATATTGATAGAAACTATATAATCTTTATGATACACCCTGTATATGTTAACACTATTCTATAAGATTAATTTAACGGCTAAAAAAGCAATAAAATATTTAAAATAAAAGAAGTGGTGTCCCCCTGTATGAACCCTACAGGGTGTCCGCGAATCACCCTCGAATAAACCCCTAATATACAATAAAACCACTCTGTATAAAGCTTTACCTACGTACAGGATGTATGACAAGTTTGAAAGCATTAAGATTTAAGCTAAGACTTTTCGGACACCCTTTTCGTTCATTTAGGGTGTCCAATAAGTTTAAAACCAAATGGGGATTTACCTTGAGACACCAGTTTTTAAACTGTAAAGATTTGTAACACTTATTTGAGACTTTTCAGACCTTTCTACAAGAACACACTCAAAATATTATGAAAAGAAAACTTTTGTCTTACCTGCGGCTGCTTGAGTAAGGACTCCAGGTCCTCCCCGTCGCCATCCAGGACCTCGCACAGGTTCCAAGCATCGTCGCTGACGCTAGCTCCTCCGAGGAACGAAGGCACCGAGACCGCAGAACCGAGGGCCAACGGCTGCGGCGAACCGCAACACTCGCCCTCACCGGCCGCGAGAGGGATGTTGGCGCTGATCTTGCGGCGGTGGAAGTTGCCGTTGGAGGTCTTGTCCATAAGGGCCGTCGTCGCCCTCAGAGCGTCTTCGTCCAAGGACCGCGAGCTCTGGTGGCGGTGTCCTTCGACAGCCGCAACCGCATCCACCTTTAAGTCCGCGCCGACCGCAGGATTGAAGTCATTGAGGAAGCTGAGCTGCTCTTCGGCGATGATGAGCTTCTGCAGCTGCTTCTCACCCGACTTCCGCATCTCTTCTTCCAGCATTTCTCCGTAAGGACCTCTCAGCCGCTTCTTCGAGTAACGGCGCTGCTGCAAAGGGCTCTTGGAGTCTTCGGCCGCGGAGATCGCATCGGCGGCACTCGCTTCGGGAGCCACGGCTGAGGAACGCTTGGAAGCCGGAAGCTGCGGCTCGCTCTTGGCGCCTCCCATCAGTTCCGGAAGTTCCAGCATCAGGAGCCCGCCGTCGTTCTTTTCGCCGCTGGGATCGCTGTAGTGCTTCTTCTTGGGCGGCTTGCTGGTGGCGCCGGCTACGGTGGTTTCGAGGGCCTCCAGGACATCGCCGTACGTGGTGCCGTAGCCAGCTTCGCTCGGACTGAGGTGGCTGTCTGCCAGCGACAGCTCGCTGGGGAACAGTGTCCTAGGCTGGGTTGTGGCAGCGGTGGCTCCCACACCGGAAGTTGTGGCGAGGGACCGCATCCCGTTGCTGTCCACCGAGGTGTACTCCATGCCCTCCCCGACAGATCCTCGTCTCTGCGGCGGATACGTCAGCGACCGCCCGTTGCCGGACTTTGCGGTCGGGGACACCGCTTCGGCGCCACCGTTCTTTCGCCGCTTCCGGCGGTCCAGACTCCCGAAAGCGAAAGATGGCGGCGGTGGCACGGGCGTCGCCACCAAGGTCCTGTGCAAAAGGCCCGGAGTCGTCGGCGCCGATAGCGAAGAAGTCAAAGCGCGGTACGTGTGGACGTAATCCGGCGTGGTTGCGGAATCATCCGCAAGACCCTCGTCCGACACCAGGTCCACATCCTCGGTGGTTCTCCTGGATGCGGCGCCGCCGCTCCGCCGAGGAAGCGTGGCATAACCGCCGACGCCGCGGAAGTCGAAGAGCGGCGGTGGTTGAGGTTGCGGCGTCGTGGCTCTCGCGTTCAGCGGCACGGCGGAAGGTGACAAGACGTGCCACCACGCCGGATGTGGGCTCGGCGGCGGTGGCTCGGCCACCGCCGCCGCCACATCTTCGTCGTCGTCGTCCAGTCCGTCCACCTGCGGCACGGAAGCGCTGCGGTAGACCGGGTAGCGTCGCCGCGGAAGACTACGGAATTGGTAGGCGTTTGCGGAAGAGGTAGAACACTCGAAAGGCACTGCGGCGTCCGAAGAGAAGCTGCGTGGCGAAAGCGGTGCCGCAGCCGCTGCGGTGGTTCGGTGGTAGCCGTGCGCGGACTCTTGTCTGGCTTTGCCGATGGCCGGCTTGAGCTTTTCGGTGAGTTCGCGGAGTTCCCGCAGCTTGTCTTCGTGAGACTTTGCGGGCGACCGCGGCG
This sequence comes from Julus scanicus, assembly GCA_034698625.1. Classification (NCBI taxonomy): domain Eukaryota; kingdom Metazoa; phylum Arthropoda; class Diplopoda; order Julida; family Julidae; genus Julus; species Julus scanicus. The sequence goes on from JAQGBW010005785.1 coordinate 8,031, forward strand.
CCGAGTACGATGCGGTTGCGGTTGCGGTTGCGCCACCTCCTCCTCCTCTCCGGAACTTTGAGAAGTCCAGTTCTCCGAGGATCGTCTCGATGCTGCTGTCCAGATCTGCCTTCTCGCCGTCCGACACGGCGCCCGAATCGTAGCGATGCGGGTCAGAGGTCACCTGCAAAATGGACGAGGGATTAATTAGGACAATGGTCACCTGGGTCACAACCCCTGGAAAAAAAGTTTGTGATGACTCATAATAATAATAATAATAATAATAATAATATGAATATGCAGGCTAAGTCATCCAGTTACATCATTATTTAATTACACATATTTATAAATTATTTTATAAATTATAATAAAATAAATTTGCGGGTCACAAAAGTAAACATTTAAAGTACAAATTAATCGCGCAAAAAATTAAAAAAGCAAAGATTTCACCGAGATTTCGACGGTATTTATTAAAAATATCTCTAAAGGACGAATTAGTAGTGTGGAATTGAATAAATAATAATAATAATAATAATTGTAATACAGACGATTCCGCTTAATTGGGCCACCGGATAATTGGGGCAGCCGCTTATTTGGGCCAAATCTCAAAGAACAGAAACTAACCCGAGGAACCAAAAGTAAATGTACGCGTTTAATCGGGACAACATTCCGCTTAATTGGGTCATTAAATTTAAGATCACGGTACATATTCCGTTATTCCGTACATTTTCTGTTTGAAAACTTTTGCAAAATCAGTTAATAGGACCCCTTTTTCAAGACACGTTCGCAATGGAGGCTTTTGTTTTGGATTTAGGTTTTATTGTTTTGTTAGTTTAATTGTTGTCACTTCCAGTAAAACTTGGGTGCATTTTAAAATTCACTTCTATTATTGCGTAGCAGAATTTCATTAAAATTATCGAATAAAAATAAATACACATCTTAATAAAGCGAATGAAAAAACTGATTCAACATTGGGGAAAAAACAAAAATTTGAACATTATATACAGAATTCATTTTCAAAATGTGCGTAAATAATTCACGAATATAATTCAAGTTTCGGCGAGCTTTGCCCATTTGCCGTACGCCGTAAACATGTTCTATAATGCGATTAATTTATAGGCTTAAATTGTTCGTACGGCTAAATGTTACTTCAATGTGAATAAAAATTTACGTATATTATCACACACTTACGTGGAATTCGCTTAATTGGGGCAGCCGCTTAATTGGGCCAAAATGCCTAAGTCCCGATGTGTCCCAATTAAACGGAATCGTCTGTATTTAAATTGTTTTGATGGAGACATATCACGTACTTTTTTTCTCGGACTTTTGTTGATCACTTACTTTTTTCCACACCCTGCTGTGGATTAATTCATTGTCATAAATTACGCAATTGCTGTAGTTTATTTTTAATTTGTACTTTTAAACGTTTACTTTTGTGACCTTCTATTTTATTATAATTTATAATAATGACGTAACTTTGAGGTCACGTGGGTTCCACTGACCTTTCTGAGGGTGGGCCTGAAGTAGGTGGCCGGCAGCTGTGGTTTGGGCCTCACGTGGACCTTAGCCGCGGGGGGCGAGGCCCCCTGGCGGTTTGCGACCCGCGTGGCGGCGAAGGGGTTGACGAGCAGGGGCTTGTGGGGGTCGTCCGGGGCCGGGGTCAAAGGGCACGGCCTCCGTTCCATCCCACCGACATCGTCGTCCTCCGAAGCCTCGGCAGCAGCAGCGCCACCGCCGCCGCGGAGGAGGAGGAGGCGGAGCTGAGTCGCCGCGGGAGTCAAGCGGCAACTCCCCGATTCGCTCCTCCTCTGCCTTTCCTCCTCTCTTCCTTTTCCTTCTCCGCCGAAAGAGTTCGCGAGAATAACACCGTAATCCTCTTCTCCTCCTCTTCCACTAAAAGTGTTGTAATCCTCTCTTCCTTTTCTTCCTCCTCTTCCTCCGAACGCGTTCACCGAATTGGCACTGGTATCCTCTAGTCCTCCTCTTCCTCCTTCTCGGAGAGTATTGTTATCCTCTCTTCCTCCTCTTTTTCCCCCAAAAGCGTTCACCAAATTGGCACTGTTATCCTCTAGTCCTCCTCTTCCTGTTGCTCCTCCTCTACCGAGAGTATTGCTATCCTCTCTTCCTCCTCCTTTTCCTCGTCCACCAAACGCGTTCACAAAATTCACACTGTTATCCTCTAGTCCTCCTCTTCCTGTTCCTCCTCCTCTACCGAGAGTATTGCTATCCTCTCTTCCTCTTCCTCCTCCTCCTCCTTTTCCTCTTCCCCCGAACGCGTTCACAACACGATTATTTTTATCCTCTCCACCATTTCGCCGTGAGGAAACTCCTGCCAAATTATCGTAGTCACCATCTTCCTCGCGCACTTTTGTTATCCTTTTTTCGACGTATCCTCCTCTTCCAATTCCTTCTCCTCCTCCTCTTTCTCCTCCTCCTCCTTCTCCTTCTCTTCCTCTCCCGTTTTCACCTCCTCCTCCGAACGGTTTCACACGAGTATTATTTTTATCACCATTCTCACGCACTTTCGTTATCCTTTTATCATCACCTCCTTCTCCTCTTTCTCCCCCTTTTCCTCCTGGTCTGAACTCCTCCTCCTCTTCCTCGTCTTCCAAGCCACACCTCTCGAACTCCTCCTTGATCCTCTGGACACAGGTCAGGAGCTCCGCAATCTGGGATGTCTCGTCTCTTCCTCCATCCCTGCCGTAATAATGTTCTCCGTTGAAGTTCCCCCTTTTCTTCTCCTCCTTCTCCTCCTCCTCTTCCTCTTTTTCTCGCCTGTTTTCCCTCCTGCAGCCGCTGTTTCTTCTTCTACCGACGCCGGCCTGCCTCTGTTCCTCCTCCTCCTCCTCCTCCTCCGCAGTCCTCCGGACGTTCCCTCGCTGCCGCATCCACTTTTCGGGAGCAGGGGAAGAAGGGATTCTATATTTAGATCCCTGAAATCCTGGCTCCTCTCCCGAAGGATCCCTCCTCCTCCTCCCTCCCGATTTAGCATCGTCGTCGTCGGCCCGGAGAGGAACGATCTTCCCTTCGGAGGCCGTGGGGAGGCGCTGCTGCTCCTCTTCTTCCTCCTCTTTGGAAGGCGTCGGTGGGACGGTGGCGCCCTCTTCGTTCATCTTCCTCCTGTTCCTCCTCCTGCTGCTGCTCCAGGTGCCGCCGGCGTCGTCTTCGCACATTTCGGACAGTCCGGAATCGAGGGAGTTTGACTTCCTGTGCCTCGTCAGCAGTGGCGCCCCCTGCACGGGACGGGCGGCTATCTCGTTGAACTGACGCACCAGCTCCAGAGTGTTCTTCGGAGGGATGAGTTCGGCAACCGCGTCCGGATGCGCTACGGGTTCCTCTTCCTCCAACGAGACTCCAACGGGATGATCGGCAACTCTTGCAGAAGGATGCTGCGGATGATCGGCAACTCTTGCGGGAGTAACTTGATCGGCAACTCTGGTAGAAGGATGTTGAAGATGATCGGCAACTCTT
>JAQGBW010005786.1:0-11478 GCA_034698625.1 Julus scanicus
ACATGCTCCACATGAAAAATGCCGCCCCCAAAAAGTGCCGCACCCCCCCGGCCCCCCCCCTCCTCCTTGCTACGTCACTGGCCCTAATAATACCAAAAGCAAAGACGCAGTCCCTCCTTTGTCAAAAAACAGAATTATGGAGCTGGGCCAATGGTCCCTAGGGGGAGCATTGCATAAGGCCCCTAAGTATACTGACTGGAATTTCAGCGTTGGACATGCACACTTAATTGTTTTAAAATTAATATTTCAATTGTTCATCGTAGAACGGAATTCTTTTATTCAAAATGTGATCTTTTGTTAATTCATTGAGAAAATCAGAGAAAATTTCTCCAACCCATCTTGGTTGTGCCATGGCAATTTTGGCTCACTATTCAGTATGCCGCAATAACTTTCGCGCCATTTTGTGTGCTTCACAGGAGGGGCGGACTGGGCCTACGGGGCCCGGGTGGCATTATGACTTTATGGGCCCTCCGCGGCCTAGGCCCGGGGCCGGGGGAAAATAAGGAGGGTAAGGCCAAATATGTCATCACATTTGGGAGGGGGGATATATGGTCCTTGTTTTTGCCTTAGAAAAATTGCATTTTTACCATAACAAAATTGCGTTTTTACCAAAGAAAATTTGCATTTGTATACCATAGAAAAATTGCGTTTTTAACGTAGAAAAATTCCGTTTTACAAAAGAAAATTGTATTTTTACCATAGAAAAATTGCGTTTTTACAAAAGAAAACTTTCATTTTTACCATAGAAAAATTGTGGTTTTACTAAAGAAAATTTTGCGTTTTTAATGTAGATAAATTGCGTTTTTACCAAAGAAAAATTGCGTTTTTACCTTAGAAAATTTGCGTTTCTGCCAAAGAAAAATTGCGTTTTTACCAAAGAAAATTTGCGTTTTTAACTTAAAAAAATTGCGTTTTTACAAAAGAAAATTTTCAATTTTACCATAAAAAAATTGCGTTTTTAACGTAGAAAAAATGCGTGTTTACTAAAGAAAATTTGCGTTTTTAATGAAGATAAATTGCGTTTTTACCAAAGAACAATTGCGTTTTTATCAAAGAATAATTGCGTTTTAACTATAGAAAAATTGCGTTTTAACTATAGAAAAATTGCGTTTTAACTATAGAAAAATTGCGTTTTAACTATGGAAAAATTGCGTTTTTCAGTTTTCATGAACATTCCAAAAGGTCATTTTCAACATTTAAAATTTTTGTAACACATATTCCGGAAGCCCGGGCCCGGGGATTTTTTCCTTCCTTCCCCTCTCGTCAGGCCTGGTTCCAACAGAGCAACTATATTTACATATTATAGGGCAACTGGGGGGCCCGCGCAGGCTAGGGCCCGGGTGGCAAATGCCACCCTGACTATAAGGCCAGTCCGCCCCTGCGCAGTGCCACTGCTTCAGGTGGAAAAACATTGCTATTGTAAGTTCCTAAACTTGCGACTAGCGTACATGGTTACGAGGATTGCAATTCAATTGTAATCTATCGTCTGACACGAAACTATATACAGTGGAACCTCGCAAAACAAGTAATTCGCATAACGAGCAACATAAATTGTAAAAAAAAATGACTCGCTTAACGAGTGACGTTTCGCATAACGAGTGACGTGGATAAGGGAATCCGCTACAAATTTATTCAATGATAATCTGGTGTCGCATTTTTACCAAATTTTAAAGAGTCGGCAAAAACAATTCTCTAGACAGCTTTCTATTAAAAAGGAATTGGTTATGAATGTGTATGTATTTTTCTTTGAATACAGATGTTACACATAATGTTTTTTTGAGTATTTTGTTGAAAATTTCAATTTTTAAGTATTTTTTCGGCATGGAACGCATTATCGTATTTTACATCAATTTGTTTCTCTTAACGAGTGTTTAATTCGCTTTAAGAGTTCCTGGTGACCAACAGCCATTTCTGACATCCTGCGGATAGTTGACTTTTGCACGATAGTTGTGATGATGTTATGTTAATCAACTTTTTCTTTGACTAATAGTGATGTTCATATGCAGCATATAGGCCTACTTACCCGTATATGTATTGCATTAAGCCATCCATGTAAGTAAGTTTTTCAACATTACACTCATTTGAGCTTATTTCCAAATTTAACCTAGATTGTTTGTAAAGTCTTCGACGAACAGGACCACAGCTCACGTTATTAACCTGCAAGCTTAAAACGGAAACGAATACTAAATTGTAGACAACCATTATGGATGAAGAGCATAGGTTTTTACTTACAGCTTACAGCTTAGTTTTATAAATGCTTTTACTCAATATGATGTCAGATCATCAAACCGGGTTACGTTCCACACAAAATTGGGAAAAAACAAGACTTCAATAATTCATGTGTAAAGCATATGCTATCATATAAAAACAAAGGTTTAGAAAACATGGCAGTTATTATTCTTGCTGGATAGGATCAAAGTTCTTTATGTTCATACAGTAGTGCCAACAATGCCAAGACTCGATCAGTTTGTAAATGAAAGACAAGTTGAAATGGGAGGAAATGTTATTACTTGTAGCAAGCTTCTTATAAATGCGCTTCAATGCACCTGTTTGTGCAAAGGGAAATCTTGCCCTAGTAGATTTCTTGACTAATCAGGATGGAACATAATATTGCACAGTTTTGGCGATTTAAAACTGTCGCTGCTGTGGCTTGGAAACAAAGATAATCGTCGAAGACCACTGCCTGTCATTGAAGTTTTAGTGGAACGATAATGGAAGTCTAAAGTCAAGATTCCAGTTACAATTGTCCATTGTTTCAGTTAGATGAAAGCCACACTTGACATTTATCAGTTATTCACATTGGTTACTTCTGAATCGGCAACAGTTTTGTTAATCCCTGATTTTAACCAACGTTAACGGCATTTCCGAGAGCCACATCAAGCGTCAGTTCGTGTAATAGAATCCTGAAGAACGTCGCGCGTGGAGTTTCAAGAAGTTTCAAAATCTTTGGATCGGAGTTAGACTAGATGATCGTCAGCTTCCAACCATTTCTGTCTGGATAATGTCTAGAATTTTTGCCAACAGGAGAATCGACAGCAGCCACAGGCTTCCAACGTCCCGGACAGCGGCAGCAGCTAAAATAAAATTGTAAAATAAGTTTATTTAGGATGCGAGAAAAAATAAAAAATTGAAATAAATGAAGCCTTTGCAATATTTTGTGATAATGCATGTCCTAACTCTTGGAAATCAATTTTCTTTGAGGGAAACGCTGAAGGAAGCCTTACCTGTAGACACAGAGAAACTGGCTTGAGTAATATTGAGCAAAACAACAGCATCGTCAATTCCTTTGGTGTTTTTGACTAAAAAGAGAAATTCGCCTGCATCTTCCCGTCTCACTTCAAGAATATCCAGCGTGGCTTGGTAGCAGTTGGCCATCTCCGCAGGCTACAGTAATGAGAAAATGCAAACTAGGTTCAATGCGTTGTATGCAGGCGCCTGTGGGAATATCAATAAATTGAGAAAGTAGAAGAAACAGGGTTGGAAGGCAAAGGACTTCTGTACATCGATTTTTTCTTTATAAAGTATTTTACAGCTACACGTGAATACAGACGAAAAAAATCTTTTGATCTATCACAGGAGATCTATGGCGACAATGTCATCTTCACGTTACTATTTGCATACGACTACATTGGAATTTTTGGGCACCGATTTTTAGCACATTTACCAAAAATGGAGAACATTTCATTAAGGTCAATCACAACCCTATCACTTCCAATAATTGAAATTTTAAAACACAATCACAGCCAAACAAAAAGAGATTAAATAAAAATAAAAATTGTTTAAGGGGGTTTGGTACCCTATGTATTTCAATGGTAAAGTTTGCACTTCACCCAATTTTCAAAATAAAAAAGTTTCAATGAAATTAAAAATGTATACACATTCTTTAAGACGTATAAAAGGTCTTGTTATATTTATTTTTCGATTTAAATTGTTAATTTTTATTAAAATAACAAATTTTAAGTTTAAATTTGAATTTGGCGCTTAAAAATCAAGCGCGCCAACTGTTGGATAATGGAGCGAACTACGAATTTATTCAACCTTTTTGTTATTTTGAAAATTGGGTGAAGTGCAAATTTTACCCATTGAAATACATAGGGTACCAGACGCCCTTAAAATAGCTTGATAAATCAGCAATGGTATTACTTTTTCGTTTTTCCCTTTGAAATGATGGATTTTTTAAAAATTAATAAACAAGTTTAAAAAATGTCCGTTAATTTGAATTCTCATGCTGCCACCTGCTGGCAGAATGTGCAAATTCACCCATTGAAAGTGATAGGATTGTGATCCAGCTGAAACAAAATAATGTTTCTATGGTTCCATGAAATCACCAACATTTTACTTCAATACAGCTAAAATATTTCTTGGAATGGACTCGTATAAATTTTGAACAGTCTTGCCTTCAAAGTTTTGTATAATTCATTATAGTGACTATATTCTCTGTTAATATATAAAGATACCAATATATATGCATGCGGTTTTTATTTCGATCTGGGAAATTTTTTCAAATGGAAGCAAAATTTTTTTTCAATAAAATCCATTTCCACCTGTGGGAACATACCGTGATATTGCGAGCTATAAATCTATCAGTCTTGTCTCCCGGGTTCAGTACCCGGCTCTGGGTGATCCATTGAGCTCTGTTAGGTTCCGGATTGGCGCAGTAATGTACTGAAAATGATGCTGGATGACCAACGATAGCCATCAGGGTGCGGTTTACAGGCTCCACCAGAGGTTTGCCTGCGGTAACAAACGGTTTTAGACAAACTCCCCATCAGGCCAACCCGATAATCGTTAATCGATTTCCAAACCTGTGACAACAACTTCCACATTGTGCGAATCGGCTCGTTTTTCTTCCCAACCAATCTTGTTTCGAGCAATGCACTTGTAGATACCGGCATCGGTGTACAAGATTCGATCCAACAGAAGATTTTGCTCCATTCCTAGGCTCTCCAAACGACCGCCATCTTTTACTCTGGTAAAAAAAAAGAACCATTTGATGAGAATCGTATGTCATATATAGAATTTAGCTGTTTTGATCATTTGCTTTTCAGTGCTCATGAATATTTAAAATCTTTACCTTGCCCAACAATAAGACGGTGGAGGTTTTCCATCAGCAGAACACTCCAACAGAACCGTCCCTCCAAGACCCACTTGTACCTGAGGTGGAGGTTGAATAACGATCTCCGGTCCATCTGCTGAAACAGCAGAACCAATCAAATAGGTGAGACATGGCGTGTATCAAAAATGGACCAAAACGCCCACAATGACAAGCCGCAATCGACGTGTCACGAATAGTTTATTAACACGAGAGGTTTTGGTTAAGGCGAGTGTGTTTATTTACTGTTCCACATATGACATGAAATGTTTCTACTTACATAACGATACCAATGAAACGTTAAAAGTTTAAAAGAATGAATTGAAAAAAAAATTACATGGATTTGTTGGAAATAATGTAACTGGACTAACATTGCATTACAGACGACTATGAGTATAATTACATGTATATCAATCCATTATATATAAACTATGGCAAGCAAAGGTAGTGAAAATAACACGATGGAATAAATTTTAACATTTTTTGAAAATAATTCTTAGTTTGATGGTTGATGTGATTCAGATTTTAGAAGCGTTTCCAGAAAAAAAAATAGTGGTGGTATGAAATTTCTAATTTTTGCCCTAGGAAATTGCAGATAAATAATTTTCAAGAAAAATTTAGCCCAATGCATTTGCCATTTTTCCATTTCACGTTATCTAGCTTAGTTATATGCATGATGCAATTAATTTTTGTACACTATTGGTCTATCGTCCAAAACGTACTAAAGTTCGCTTTGGCGACATAAAACGACAACAACAAAAATGCCATCTTTAACAGTTAGTTTTAAGAAGGGTGGTAAATGAGAAGAAATCCAATGCTGTGGTACTAACATCTCACGTTGAGAAAATAGCCGAAGGAGGCAAAGTCACCAAACTGATGATGTGTGGAGCAACGGTACCATCCCGCATGATCTCTGTTGATGGTGGTGAAGTTGAGGTAGCCATCTTCCGTCTGGGTAACAGGTGGTGGACCATCATCTGCCAAAACAAAATCGTGCCACGTAAAACATAAAAATATGCCCTTTTAATGCTCATTGAGATTAATAATGTTACCTGAGGCACACTACCTTTAATCCATTGGGGCTGACTAGGAGGGTTGGCGTTGACATCACACTTTAGGGATACTTCTATTCCCTCGTGAATGGGAAAACCAAAATCTGGCAACCGGGAAATGACGAAGGAAGGTGTATCTGTTGAGGAGTAAAAGGATGTAAGTCAGTTGTTCAGAAATTGAGAATGATATTACAGGTTAACAACTTGTATAGTAGAACCCCTTTTAACCGACGCCTTCTTATCTGATTCGCCGGCTTAACCGATGCGTTGGTTTCAGGAGGATACAACAACTTTATCAAAGGAAAGCATGAAATGTAATATATACAAATTACATGCATAAATCCCTTTCAGCACTTTTCAGAAATTATTTTCGAAAATAAGGATTATTTTTTATATTTGCGGAACTAATAATAAATGAAAGATGCTGCCAAATATGTTTTAGGAATATTCGTTTTTATGTAAACCCCTTAACCAACCTCCGGTCTCAACCAGGACGGATAACAGGGAGTCTACCGTATTGAAATACACGGTGACAATTTTCAGAAGTTATTTTCAATAATTTGGATTAATTTTATAAATATGCAAATTGATAACTAATTTCAACTAATGAAATATGTTGCCACACATATTTTATGATTAATATTTGTTTATAAATTCCGGATTAACCGGCTCTCTTTTTTAACCAACCAATGTTGAATTCAACATGACGTTTTCAGATATTTGTTTTTTATGTAAATTCCAAGCGCATATATGTGACAGTCCTGAATGTGACTGAAATGACTGACCTGATCAGTCATTTTACAAAACGACTGATTAGGTCAGCCCTTCGCAGGTTGCAGTTTTTTTTACAAAATGACTGAAAATTTAGCTTGATTATTTATTTGACTTATTGCCTGGTTAGGTTATTACTAATCGTGTGTCATTATGTGACCAGTCATTTTGTATTTCCAGTCATTTTACAAAATGGCTGGTTTGACACATTGATTGTAACATATTTATTTATTTATTTATTTAATCAAGCAACACTGTACATGGCTGGGATCGCCATTTTCTAGAATATTTGAACTCGATATCTCCTTTGTAGAACAATTTACCAGAATATTTCTTATGGAAATGTTTTGCAGAGCACTAAAGATCCACATTTTATTTTGGTCCATAAAAATTCAATTAATAAAATAGGGTTTATAGCACACGCCACCTGTGATCAAAAGATTGAAAAAAATGCATGTTTCCTTAATATATTAGGACCATTAACCAAAACGACTACCTGCGCATATAGCGTTTATGACAAACTTGTAATAGCAACGCCATCATTTTAGTGTTCTTGTTATCTTTTCCCAATGTGAGCTAATTTATTTGCTCTCTGGAGACACGATGCAATGCCTATAGTATAATTCGACCGTAAAATATGGTCATATTTTTAGGATCCAAGTTCTATGAGACACAGATAGCGCCATGCCAGAAAAAGCTATTATTTGCTATTCATGCAACCAACTTAACCCGGGCCTCGGTGGCAGCCCATAAACAGCGTTATTTATTAAGGCAGCGATATTTCACGTGGGCCAATTGCGCTAAAGTCGGTTAGCACCGAATAATAGGATTTGCTCAAAGGCAATCATTTCATCAAATGGAAGAAAATGCAGCACGTTTGGATGGACGGGGCTGAATCCCGAGGATAAATTACTGATTAATTCGGCCAGTGTTGGTTCGATGGCGTTTAATAGCCAAAATCACTTAACTTGTCAACGTGTAGTTAATTAGACCGGCTTATAAAGAGTGGTATTGATGCAGTCTTGACGGAGGAAATCGTTCGTCTTCATTGTATTAAAAAAGATGAAGTTTAATGGTACTTACCCACTCTTAGTGTGATTAATCTAGACCCCATTAACCTCGACAGCGAATTTATGATTTCGTTAGTGGCGATTTTTTTTTTTTTTTTTTTTTTTTTTTGGCGAATTTTGTTGTTATTTTTAGTTGGAATCATTGTGTATTATTTAGGATATCCAGTTGCCTTGAAAATCGGGAAATGTGCTTAAGGGGATATATATAATCATTTCATTTCCAATAGGTCAAATTTGCAAAGACATTCACAATTAAATAGAAAAAGTTTAAATAAAAATAAAAATTGTTTAAAATAGTTTAATAAATCAGTAAGGGGCTTTATTTGTTATTTTTTATTTAAAATTGTAGATTTAAAAAAAAATTAATATGCAGGTTTGAAAAATGTTCGCTTGTCTCCAGTTGCTGGCAGCACGAGATATAGGCAAGTGGTGAGTGCAAAAATTCGAATAATAATTTCGTAAATATTAATTTAAAACCCCTTGCTGATTAATTGAGCTATTTTAAACAATTTTTTATTCTTATTTAATTTTGTTTTATTTAACTGGGAATGTCTTTGCAATTTCGACCCATTGGAAATGATATGGTTGTATATTCCCTTAAATTGTTTTTTCCTCGAAAAAGTCGGGAATTATGTTTTAATTTCGTGCTAATGTTTGAATATCCAGCCCGCGTCTGCAAATTTCCGTTAATCTGAAACATCGTTTATAAAAAAACTTTTTTTAAAAGAAACTATTTTTCAAATTCGCTTTAAATTTGTCGTACTTTTTAAACCCCCCGCAATTTAATGAGCACCCTATTATAATATTTCTCAAAAAATTGCAGATGTTTAAATTTCCATTCGTTGTTAGTGACCTACTTTTTCTTTTAAAAGGGCCTTCAAACTAGGAAATCTGTGAACTGGTCCATGCAAAAAGAAGACAGCTTGACAAAACTTATTTAGCGTAAATATTCGGGAAAAAAAACCAAACATTTGCGTTTTTCGTGTCATTCATCTACTTTTTTTCTTTCCTAAAAAAAGTGTGCTAAAGTTCGTCTAGTTTTTTAACAAACACAACGTCAGCATATACAGCATGTCATATTCTATTGAAATTCATCTTTCAGGAAAGATTCTTCAGAATTTTTCCAGCATCATGCCATTCTTTACCAAGAGTGTTAATTTACAAGTCATTTTAAAAAAAGTAACATTTAAACTTCCAAAAGGTTAGTAATTTTGAGACAACATCTAAACGGCTACAGGGACCCCCTTCCACCACTATCGTTTGTTATTTTTCGAAAGAAAAGGTTCAAATGTTTGATTCTTGCAGCACATTTTGTTCTTTTGATATGATTTATGCGTCGTTAAATTCTTATCAGTGTGTTAAGCATGTTAACGGATAGTTATTGTACAAAAAATATTTCAAAATAATTCCCTAAGTACATCTCAAGTGCCATGACAACGCACTGTCCACAAGATATGATAGAACATAACTAGGAAGACAGGCTGTCTCGTCTATAAATACTCTATTTCGAAAACTATTTTCAGCGCCTTTGGGCAAAAGCAGTGGGCGTCAATTAGTCGACGTACCGACAGCTTGTAAATTGGGCTTTAAAATCTGCCAATTTGGATAGTTAAGACAATGTTTTCACTTTGGAAGCGATCCTAGTGTTGACTCTTTGAGATAGGCGGGTGAGAACACGAGAAGCCTGGCTGTTGTTTGGCAAATTTCCTAGCATCTTGACTGATCTTGGAGATTAGCACCAGACCCATTCATCATCATCCGGGACGTTTATCCGTCCCTTATGTTTGGTGCACTGTCACCGATTCTATGGCATAACATGATGAAGAATTCCAAACATGTTCCAAAAAAGGATACGAAGGAACCCAAGTAGATCATCGCAATGCGCCATTTTCTAAAGAAGAGACACTCTGGCGTGTCACCTCAGTGGAATTTTTGAGGGTTTTATTTTGCATTTACTGCAAATAACTCATTTTTCTCCAGCGGCTTCTACACAAGGCTAGATTTGCTAAGGAATGCCCTGGCGACATCAAGCCAACTGCCGGCTGCGATAATGAGCATTTTCGTACCAGTTTCCAGGTTTGTTTTTTATCTTTGGCACAAAGAAGAACCGCTATGATGTACTACTGACTAAGGGGATTATTTTGAGATATGCCAAACAATCATGTTTTTTTCTTTTATAGAGAGCCCCTTTAATTGGGCATCACCGTCTAGCTTGAAATCTTGCAGTGTTTGCCGATCTTAAGTAAGGGGCAGCTCAGTTTTCTGTTTTCTGTGGGGAGAGTAAGGGGATTAGGGAGGGAATAAAAATGTATTGTTTTACGACTTCGAAATGTTCCCTTAATGCTAATCCAGGTCGTTAAATTGGTTTTAATGTGATTTGCCATCGGTATTTTTCTTTAGTGAGTGGCTCCGAAAGGAATAAAGAAACTCCATGGAGGGGATTTGAAGATGGGGTTTAGTGTTGGGTTTTTATCCCTGAGTAGGATATATCACGAATCTCTTGATTTTTTATAAACTCGTCGTAAACTAGTGCCTGGATAAACGAAAGAAAATAATAAAGCGTTGCAGGAAATCAGATAGACCTTTTTATTCATTCCAAACTGAGGCCCACAAATTGGGTTAGTAAGTGTATTCTGCGTATATCCTCTATATGACGTACATATAGTAGAGATTATGGGAGGGAATTCACAAGAATAGCTATGAAAAACTTGTCTCCACCTCCCCGGTCTGGTTTTCACTTCAGGAAGACACATAACAAACTTCTGCAACGATATTGTCAAGAGTTGCATTTCCTCCACCAGAACCCACTTAAGAATTGTGTTCTGTATTTTGGTTCATGAGAAACGATTCCTCTCATAAACAGAATTTTGGTACTCAGAGTTGTCATACAGGATATTTTCTTCCTGCATATTCGTTGGTTTTAATTGTAAACCTTGGAAACGTCGTGGGAAGTAGTCTCCTTGAAAATCCTTAAAATATATCCAGAATTTTTCCAGAAAATTTTCTGGACACCCTATATAAAGTTTGAATTGAAAATTATTGAGGCACAGCGCTAGGTAAGTTTTTAGACACGAATGACTTGCCGTGACTGCAGGGTTAAAACAGTTCGAAATGGTTAATGAACACGAAAATGGACTATTTGCCTTTGTCGTGAAAATGAGATTCTATGGCTTACCCTGTTTAAATAAACCAAACGTGATTGAAACTATCTGATTGCAGAACTTTCAATTGCCTTAAATTGGATCTTTAAACTATTTGGACATGGATGAAATCTACCTCTTTTGGCCGCATTCACACTACTTTGAAATCCAATTTCAGTTCAATGTAATGAAAGATAAGAGGTGGAATCACTTACAAGACTAAGCAAATACAGTGGAACCCCGATTTTACGTTGTCCGTTTCGTACGTTATCCCGCTTCCTAAGTCATTTTATGCTGGTCCGTGGAAATTTCCTATACCGATAATGTAAAAATATCCCGGATTTTACGTTACC
>JAQGBW010005787.1:0-11477 GCA_034698625.1 Julus scanicus
CTGCCGGAGAGTAGGTCCCTCTCGAGAAATGGGGGTTGGAGAGGCAGAAAGACCGCCTTTGGAGGGAGGGAAGGAAGAACGGATTTGTAATGGCAGACAGAGAAAATGAAAGTAGATATAGGATAGACAGGAGAGGGGAAGATGCTTGCACGAAGACATCCACACATCCATTTGGAAAAATTGTCCTAAAATAGAAATATTATGAATTAAAATCTTTAAGAATTGGTTGAAATTTACAGTAAGATTAGTCCAATTGGCCAATTTGTAATCGCCTAATTAATGCTATGTTTATTGAACTCCTTGAAGTGTATTGAAATTTATCAATCATACTGTAATAGCCATTGAAAAGAAAACCTATGCGGTATACTTGAATCGTGCACAGCTATGTTTGTAAAAAATGTTTGTACCGACATAAAATGTTTGTACGCTCTAAAAATCAATTTGACTAAACTTCACAACATTTGAATATCGCTCCAGTGTTTATTTACACAAATATCTATGGTTTGTATAACATTTTAAGTAGAAATGACTCAATGGCCAGATAGCGTAGATGCGCATGTTCCATTTATCGAAGGATAAATTTGCAGATCTATTTATTATGTCTTTCCCCTCTTCCGTCACTTCATTCAATTATACAAATCTATTCTAAAAGTGTTCACCTACCGTTTTAAGAACTTTTTATGACATTTTTTCTTGAATTTAAGCATCTAAATCGATAATTTTCATCATTCGATTTGACTGCTTCCAAATTCGAACGCTCATCGACATTCTTTTTTACCACTACCTGTCTTTTCACGAGCATGACGTCATCTCGCGTGATTGACGGCACACATTCGAAAAGATGGCTGACTTCCATTCGAATTATGGGCTAATCAAATGTGGGGGGAATTAAACATTGACTTTCGTTGCGAATTGCCAGCGTTCAAAGGAAGAATGGACGATTAAAATAGAAAAATAAGATTTAAAAATACGTTTAAGAAATTTTCCAGCATTTTAATATTTTTCTAGGGTTTTATTTCACACATATGTATAGATACTTAATTTCATGAGATGAGTTTATTCAGAAATGAAAATAGTATATGACCAGGTAGCATAGATGCGAATGTTCCATTTATCATAACGACAATTTACCGAACAATTCTAAAACGCACACATCTATTATAATAGAGTTCACCTACCATTTTATGAAGTTTGGTGGAAGTTTTTCGTCATTTAAAACATCACAATCTTCATTATACGATTTGCTGCGTTTTCAAATTCGAACGTCCATCGACCATCTTTTCGAACGCTTTCTGGCAGCTCTCGTAAACTGACGTCTCGAGACAACATTCGAAAAGATGGCTGACCCCCATTCTAATTTTAAGATGTGCATGTTTTCGAGGCAATACGTGACTTTCTTTTAATATAAAATTTATTTAATATTTAAATAAAGGTGAAAAATGAATGCTGTTTTAGTGTTACTAAACCAGATTCTTAAAAAAATATGGCAATGTAACCGGTGTTGTATTTTGCCATAGCTGTGCATCATCATCATCATCATCATCATCATCATCATCATCATCATCATCATCATCGTAAAAAAATATTCTTCGGAAAACACGTTTCATTTTTTCTATAACTTCGCAATATCATCATCGTAAAAATACACTTTTGGAAAGCTCATAACAGATAACTTCAACTTTTCAGCAAAAATGAACGATTTATTCAAGCAATTGATTTGCTAAACTGGTCTTCTTGGGATATAAAATAACTTTTGTAAAATATGTACGCTATGATTGGAAATAAATAGTGTGTTTACACATAAAAATGAAAAACTTGGATAAAAAAAATGGTAATCGGGCTTTCCTGTAATTCAAGGGAGCTTGCAGTGATTGCCAACATTTTAAAGTCAGGCTAATTCCCAATTTTCTGATATTTATAACCAGTTAATTAACTGCACTGTATTAGTAAAATAATTAATTTACACTATGGATTGTGGCACAATTTATTGAATACAATTCCTTACTACAGAATTTAATATTTGCTATTTAAGATGTGAATTGTTAAATATTATTTCGGAGTGAATATTAATGTGCGGACAAAACTACACTGTTAATTTTACAATAAACTACAACTAATTCAGCGCAGTATAAATTATGATTCATTGCAAATTAGTCACCAATTAATAATGCGAATACCTCAAACTCGCATACGGTAAGTGCATTAATTTCTCCATCCTTCTTAAAACAGTTTTTATGTCCAGCACTAGGGCAAGATTGAGTTATTTGCATACTAACAAAGCGTCCCAAAACAGGGGAATCACAATTTTTGTAAATAAAATCACGTTTTTCAGCTACATCAGGAAATGCAAAACACAATTTGTTTTTTTGAAAAAAATTATTTGCTACAGCTTCAAAGTCGTAAAATCCCACTCGAACTTCGAAATCATGAAGTCGTTTTTGCAATTCTGTAAAAATAATAAATTGCAAACTGTTTTGTTGTTCCTGTAAATCATTATCTTCTACTTATTCGAATGTAAACTTTGGGTTGCACCATACAAAATAAGTCACGCTGTACGTATACAAATTAATAAATTTCCATATTGCAAATATGGGGAAACAGATAGGAAACATACATTGGGGATGCTGAGGACTAAAGGTGTTTAAACTTCAGATTAGGATGAAATGGAGAGATCCAACCTAGACTAAGTTAAGACCTAAGAAATATTTAGTCCAGAAGACAGGTTTAAATTATTTAGCTTAGGCTGAAAAAAATCGGTGATATTTATGGATATTCATATTCGAAACATGTTTTTTTTGCACAGCAAAGGTTTTAAGTTTGATAATCCCCTGTTAATTTTTTAGTTTGTTAATCACCAGTTAAGTTTTTAATTTATAAATCCCCAGTTAAGTTTATAGTTTGTTAATCCCTTGTTAAGTTTTAAATAGTTTGTTAATCATCAATTAAGTTTATAGTTTGTTAGTCCCCAGTTAAGTTTTTAGTTTGATATGCCCATGTTAAGTTTTAAGTTATTTAATCCCCAATTAAGTTTTTAGTTTGTTAATCCCCAGTTAAGTTTTTAGTTTGTTAATCCCCTGTTTAGTTTTAAATATTTTGTTAATCTCCAAGTTAAGTTTTTAGTTTGTTAATCATCAATTTAGTTTTAAGTTAATCTCCTGTTAAGTTTCAAATAGTTTGTTATTCTACAATTTATTATTATTTGGAATTCAAAAGCATGCAAATTGCATTAAAAAAATATTGATAGCCAATCACAGACAGAATTAGCTAGCCTTTAGCTGTGAACTAAATTGATATCTCCATGTTTGCTAAGCCAAGACTTTACTTTAAGCCAAGGTTTAAGAAATAGTCTGAAGCTTGACCCTCAACTTAAACTGAGTTGGAACTCACCAAAAAGTTTAATTCCAGAATTTTGTCTTGGGTTGTGGCTTACATATACTTTGGCTTAAAATAATACCAGGCTGACTGCAATGGATATCCCCAATGTAAGAGTTCCGTTTTGATGAGCAATAATGACGATGTCGGTGTGCATATTAGAGTAAGAAATTTGTGAGTAAAGTGTAGAAAACACTCACCTATGCTCCACAGGTTCGTGATATTTATTGTTAATACCATGTAGACTTTATTCAAGTTAACTAAAAGGTAAGGGAATCTATCAACTTCCGAAACCTTAGAATGAAAGCATGTCAGAGGTTTAGTCCCGTAATTTCCATCTACTGCAAGTTTGGATTCATAGATGTCTGACGCTACAGCTAACTTCGAAGATGCAGATGTTGGTTTTCGAAGAGCAACATTATTTCCAAGTAGAGTTCCATCTCCATCTACATAATGAAAAAGTTTGTGTAATGCACGAGGATAAAATGAAACATGAAACAGTAAATACAAACAATATTACACTTGAGTGCAAAAAAATCGACTCACCTGCATGAATCAAGTGAAAATGTGTTTTTCTCAGCAACCAAATGTCCGATTTAGAATCGGAAAAATGTGTTTTGTAGACAATTTATTCCTGTTTATAATTCGCCTAGTGTGAAAAGGATTTCTGCTAAATTTCTCTGGAGAATAGCCCGCAACTCGTGTTGCTACTACTGGTGGAGTGGTCATTTTATCGAGAAACCATTAATTAACACTATGTGTGGATATGTGTTCATTAAGCTATGATAATCAAATTGTATTCAAAAACACTTACAGCTACATGGTTACAATGATGCATGTGGCATAAATAATGAAAATTTGGGTTGCTTTAAGTTCAACATTTTTCGCCTCAAGGATGCATCAGAAATTTTATGAAAATTGAGCGAATTATAAAAAAGAATAAATTGTCTACAAAACACATTTTTCTGATTTTAAATCGGACATTTGGTTGCTGAGAAAAACACATTTATACTTGATTCAACTTGGGTTGCTTTAAGTTCAACATTTTTCGCCTCAAGGATGCATCAGAAATTTTATGAAAATTGAGCGAATTATAAAGAAGAATAAATTGGCTACAAAACACATTTTTCCGATTCTAAATCGAGCATTTGGTTGCTGAGAAAAACACATTTATACTTGATTCATGCATGTGAGTCGATTTTTTTGCACTCGAGTGTATTTACATTCAAGACACATTCCACCATCAAATAATTACAATAACAAGAATGAATCTAACACGATTACTGTAAAATGTCATACCTGACAACGTTGCGAAAAACTGGAATTAAGTAAAAAAATAAGTTTTAATTAAAGGAAAAAAACGGAAACTGGTAACAATTCAAACATTGTCTATACTAATTTTACATTTTTCTTGTAATAACAATTATATGTGAATTCCGCTTTGGATAAATAGGTATTTTCTGCAAGTGGAGGATTATGCCACATTCCACACCATCCTGGTTGATGACTACAGTATGTAATTGTAACAAAGCAACTGATTAATAATTGCTCTTAAAACTAGCAGTTCATTTAATCATAACTGCTTATAAATTAGCTGTAGTCATGAAATTGATTTCAACCTAGAAAGCAGATTAGGTAGAAAATTAATTTATTGAAAACAGATGTCATGAAGTGATTTTTGAAACCATGCAATTGCCCATTTCGATCGATTTATGCAAAAAGGTAGCCATTGAAATCAATTCGGTGACTACGGCTATTTCATCTAGCTTTAACATAGATTAGAATGTGATTATTTGGTTAGATGTTATTTTTACTTACCCAAACATGTAGCAAGTGGGACTCTGGATACACCAAAAAGAACAATCAATCCCTGTTGTCTGATTTGAAATTTCCTTTATTGTGAAATCGGTGTTGTTTGGAAAAATTAATAAACTAGATTCTATTAGCTCAAAACTCTGACCACTGCAGACAGGTTTCAAAGTTGTAGCTTTAGTTGAACCTGTAATTGTAGTTGTAGCTAGGTCAAAAACAATTACAAAATGGTCAATCAGCACAATTTTGGAATTTCGTATATTTTACTAAAAACAGTAATTTACCAGAAATTTACTACATGTATTGGATTAAAAAGTATATTAGAAAAAAGGTGTTTCTAAACATCCTAGAGTTTTGATAACTTAGTTATAGGTGTTTAAAATTTTGCAAAATCTTGCCAATGTATGTTTGAAAAATAACTTTTTTTTTTCATAGAGTTTTTTTCATTCCCTGTATGAAAAGAAAAATACATATATACAGGTTGTTTCATTTATCATGATCTGTCCAATATCTTTTAAAATAAACAGGAAATTATAAATGTTATCAAAACATAAGATTAATTTTATCAAATTGCCTTTCAAATTATGCAAGAAGGGAGACGTGAGGTTTCTTAATTCTTGCATAATTTGAAATGCAAGGTGATAATATTAATCTTGTATTCTGATAACTTTTATGATTTCCTGTTTATTTTAACAGATATTAGACAGATCATGATAAATGAAACATCCTGTACAGCATGGACATACACAATGGCTGGTATTGGTCAACTATAACACCTTTGTTAAAAAAAGAGCTTACAAGCCCCTTTTTCATGTGCCAAATGAAAGGTACTATGAAACATCTTAATTTCATGAGCTTTCATAACGCCAAAAACACTGTTATATATTTGCGACAAATTTTAACACCGTGTACGACTAAAAAATATTGCCAAAATGAGTTGCCTGAACCTGAAGTTGGTGTAGATAGACGGCTCGTTGTAGTCATTTGTGTTGAAGAAGTATCGGAATTTCCAAAACCTGGTACCGCTGGCATCGCTGGTATCGTTGGAACGGTTTCAGAACTTGAGCAAACTTGCAAATAGTTGCAAAAAACAAAAAACTCTACCAGACAGCATGTCCATAAGTTTCGTGGGAACTAAATACAACAAAATGCAATATGAAAATTAAATATGTGAGACCTTAATTTAGACCAGTTAAGTCAAGAACTTGGATGACTAAAAGGAAATATTGGTACTACCTCGCTATACGACCTTTCGCTATAACATACTTTTTTAATTATGGCACTGTTTCGATGTACGACCCGCAATGTTTCGTTAAACGGTAAAAAAATTTGATAAGTTACCCCAATTTGCACAAACAAGGTCGGATTTGGCTAACAATACCAAGTGAATTTAATGGGCACCACATGACTCAGCACGTCTCGCCTGAAGGGGTTACATTTGGGAGTATAAGGTTAGGAAATCATAACAAAAATTAAAAGACCAGAATCAGTAGGTTATGAATGGTGGGAGAGTTCGTCAGTTAGGATATTGGCTATTCTGTAAAGCAGCCAGATGGTCGGGGGACTGGGGGAGGATAGTAGAAAATGAAAGAGGTCTGGAGGGTTGACAATTAAGAGGTAGGGAGGGGTATTGTATTTTGTTTTGTGGATAGAATGAGATAGTGGCCGCAATTATAGAGAAGGTGGTGTAACATGGGTTTCACTTCGAATTTAAGAAGGGAAAAAAATGAAAATCACATTGCAGAAATAAATGATTCGTAATACGGCTTTTTTGCTTTACGGCCAACTTTTACATATCTAGGTCGTAAAGTGAGGTATGGGTGTTTTTTTAAAAGACAGGTTTGTAAGAACATGCAAGTCTGCCTGCTTCCAGACCAGACATCATTAGTCTAATTCACATCACGATTGTATTACTGTTGATTTTTATACACAATAAGGACTTCTCTAACTTATACCATTTTCAGGAAGTAAAACTATAAAATACTATAATAAACAGGCAGAAAATAATTGTATTAAATTAATATGAATTTGAATATAACTTACATATGTCGAAAACATGTTATCATCAATCGTCCCAGTTGTTTATTGCGATTTTCAATTTAGTGTAGGTACTACATAAAACAAATTTATAAAAAATGTTCTTAGTGTTGTTAGAAACCAAACACCAACAAAAACGACAATGCAATTAAAAATGTATGTTACTATTTTGCAAGCACTCAAAACAATAAATTATTAACCTGGTTTGAAAACAATTTTTTTTTCCGGAAACTATTTCCAAAGTTTTCTGTTGAGAAAAAGAAAAACAATATCTTATTATAAAAAGTTGTGATGTCCCAAGACAATTTTGGTTCCTTGTTAATTGCACAACAACGATTTTAGTGTCATTTGTGCGGACCGTGAGTTGAAAAAGTTTGAAAAACACTGATATTAAGAATCTTAAAAAAGGTATAATCAATGATCCAAACAGACATTGTTTGAAACAAAACAATTTGATATCCTAGGATACAATTTGATTCATTTATATTTTAGCTTCATATAAATTTATAATCATGCGAATGCAAAGTTAAAAAAAAGCCTGCAAAACACCAATATCTTAATTTTTTCTTAGCCTCAAATATTAATTTTTTAACATGCTTTGTTAATAAATCTTGTTTTTTCAATGGCGATGAACAATTCTACTGGAATTTTTTTTATATTATAGTCTAATACAATTCTATTTAAGAATCTTTATTTATCTATTTTAAAACTTTTCTGTATAACTACATTTAACATTTGGTGATGAGGGTTTCTTTGATACATTCATAAAACAGCAAATACAAAAAATTGTATGCACTTTCATTTTAATAAATTATGTTTACAGCCGAATACATTTATCTTTTTGCATAACAAATATTAGTTCTTTCTTATTGTCCTCATATTTGTAAAAAACTTTGTTACAGTTCCATTTACCATCACAATAACACGTTCTTAACTACGTAAAAAAGTACTTTACTTTCTTAAAGGGGTTTACAACCCTTTCCCTTTCAATGGGAAAAATTGCAAAGACACTCACAGTCAAACAAAAAAAGATTAAATAAAAATAAAAATTGTTTAAAATAGCTTTATAAATCATAAAAGTCATGTCCGTGTCATTTTTTACGTTAAAATAGTAGATTTTTAAATTAAATTATTTGAATTTTTGCACTCACAAATTGTCTATCCCATGCTGCGTGTGCAAAATAATGGACATTTTTCAAACATGTATATTAATTTTTTAAAAATCTACCATTTTAAAGTGAAAAACAACAATATGATGCCCTTGCTGATCCATCGAGCCACCCCAAACAATTCTCACCCCTACCCAAACCTCTCTCATTTAACTGTGAGTATCTTCGCAAGTCCAACCCATTGAAAAGGATAAGGTTGTGATCCCTCTTAAATACTGCATGTGTTGTGCAACTATATTTGAGGATTCTTCATAAACGTGTAATCAAATGTTAATTAGCAAACAATTCTAAACAACTTTATTATTCGTAACTATATCTACTGTGAAATTATCCTATTGTACAAACAAAGAACACAAAAAACATCAAATAGGATAAACACTTCTATGCAGTATTAGCTAATTATTTTGCGATAAGTAAAGCATATATTTGAATCTCACATATTGTTAATACATTAACGGTTTCGTTTTTAAAGCAATTTCCACGATCAGGTGCAAGGCAAGGTTTCATTATTTGAACACTCACAAACCGACCAGCAACAGGAGGTTTGCAATCTTGCAAAACATATGGCTGATTAGCCACAGCGGGAAAATCATAACACAATGGATTTTTTTTGAAAAATGGGTTAGTTACAGCATCGTAGTCGTGAAATCCAACACGAACCTCGAAGTCGTGTAATCTGGGAAATGATGCTGGAAATCAAACAGAAAGAAATATAATTAAATACTTCAACATTATGTTTATGCATTACAGTGGAACCTCGGTTTTCGAACGTCTCTGTTTACGAACAATGCTTCAGTTTACGAACACGTACATTTCTCTGGACCACCGATTAAAGGTCCGAGTTTATGCAATTGTTTTACTAGTTTCAGCAAAACATCTTTGTTACTGATAAGCTTTACTAAATACAGATAACATCAAAAATGTTTTAATTTCCAAGGATTTAAATTAAAATCTATATTAGTTTCAAAGATATAGCCTCAATTGCAAATATGGCAAAAGTTGGTCTCTTGTTTTCTCCACGCCAATTGCAGATGCAATGGATGAGAATCCATCGATGACGTCGATTTCAGACTTAAATCATATAATTAACAACAGAATATAGTAGAATAATACACATTTTCCTAATGGAAACAATGTTTGTTAAAGTAAATTTCTTAAACAGAATCGGCGACACCATGTGGGTGTCTTTATTTCCTATAATGTTGGAGATCACCCTGGTGAAAAAAACAATAGAGATTTCTATTGTTTTCTGTTGTTATTTGGAACGTTGTTTTTTATTGGTATCAATAGAAAATTTCTAATGTTTTTAATGGTTTTAATTGTTTTCTATGGTTTTCTATTGTTTTCTATTGTTCAGGCAATACAGCTAAACCATAGATGTCAATAGAAGCCAATAGAAGTCAATACAGGAACCATAGAAAACCATTAAAATCAATAAAGTGTCCAAATAAGAATAGAAACCTCTATTGGTTTCTATTGATTTTTTTTCACCAGGGATATGGATGTATATTAAACTGCTTTCTTCTAGTATTTCTGTGCACATAAAGCCATAACATATTTTAAAAAAATTCTAGGACAGAGAATGCATTTATTTGGATTTACATTAATTGCAACGGGAAAAATGATTCATTTAACGAACTTTTCGGTTCATGAACAGTTTCGAGGAACGCATTAAGTTCGTAAACCGAGGTTCCACTGTATCACGCAATATCAATGCTATATTTTGATAAAACTGTATTATCACATGGACTGGTAAGTCGATTGGTGATGTTTATTGTTAGTACTAAATAGATGTTGGCCAAGTCAAATAAGTTGTAAGGGAAAGGATCTGTTCCCGGCGTATCGGCAGAATGGGAACAGGTGTAGGGTTGTTCCCAAGTTTTCCCTGAAGGATTCCCATCAACAGCTAATTTGGCGTAATAGGCAGAGTTCGTCCCCTCACCTTGAACTGTTGATGCCGAGGCCTTTTTACCAAATGCAACATTGTTTAAATTTAATGGCTTAGTTTCTGCGAAATAAAACGACAATCCTGATTAAAGCAATATTCAACGTCGATTATACTTTGTGAAGTTTAAGGGGGATTACAAACTATCCCTTTCAAAATTTTAAACGACACTCACAGCCAAACAAAAAGAGATTAAATAAAAATATTTTTTTTTTAAAATAGCTTGATGAATCAGCAAGTGCGTCATATTGTTGTTTTTCACTTTAAGCTGGTAGATTTTTTAAAATTAATAAATAAGTTTGAAAAATGTCCCTTAATTTGCATTCTCATGACGCACGTGCTGGCAGCATGTGTAAATTAACGGACATTTTTCAAACTTATTTATTAATTTTTTAAAAAATCTACCAATTCATAGTGAAAAACAACAATATGATGCACTTGCTGATCCAACAAACTATTTTAAACAATTTTTATTTTTATTTAATCTCTTTTTGTTTGGCTGTGAGTGTCGTTTAAAATTTACCCTTTGAAAGGAAAAGGTTGTAATCCCCCTTTATGGATATTTCCAATCCATGCCGGTTGTATTCATAATAATAAAATGACAAACTTTAAGAGAAATACTGTACATCGAAAGAATCGAGGTGGAGACATTACCTTTGAAGGACTCGAAAAACTGCAAAACGTAAATTTGAGCGATAAAAATTATTTTAAAAAATTTGCATATTTTGGAATAATTTAAAATATACACATACCCCTTGTTTATAGAAGCACGTGTATTGCAAATCACTTTTTGGCATGACTGCATTTGCCTTCTTATCCAGATAGTATCCAAATGCACATGCTGTTGGTTGGTAACTGTAGAAAATAATAGCATGCATTTAACATTTACAAATTAAAAATAAAATAAAATTTGCCAATCAAATATGGAAACCTTACAATGTGACTTTTTAGTCACACTGTATAGGAAAATAGCAAAAGTAAAACTACAAAATGGAAAATTGAAAAGTTCAAAATAATGAATTACTAATATTGTTATAAGACTAATATCTTCAATTGTTAATCTTATTAGGGACCATTCAAAAATTATGTCACACCTAGGGGGTGGGTGGGTTGTTTGGTTTTTGTGACAATTGTGACCAAGG
>JAQGBW010005788.1:0-11476 GCA_034698625.1 Julus scanicus
TGGAAATACATGTTCCTATGTTTGCATATTTGGAAATACATGTTCCTATGTTTGCATATTTGGAAATACATGTTCCTATGTTTGCATATTTGGAAATACATGTTCCTCGTGGATATATTGTAATGGCAGTTTTTTAATATTCCATAATTTTCATAAATTATATTACATCCATTAAAAATTCCGTAATTTTCTCTTCATTGTTAAATATGCTGCATATATATGTATGTATATTCAGCTCTCCATTTCCAGAATTTCAGAAGTTTAATTCACAAAAATGGTGCTTTTTTGCCACTTGGTTATTATTTTGATCAACCATGTTTTACTCAATACTGTAATTAAGGATTTATAAAATCTTATAATGTCATAAATTTATGAGAATTTCGACCCAGACGCTTTTTTAAATTTTAACGATTCCTTAAAAAGATCAATAAATGTATCTAGTATGTATATCTTAAATTTGTTTCTCTAAATGGACAAAAAAAAAAAAAAAAAAAAAAAACGAAATTTTAACTTTTTTTTATAGAAATGTATAAATATAAAACTCATAACGACAGTTCACATTCCATTTGAATTTCTTTTTATATTATTTCATTCTTCATTATTTAAAAAAAAAAATCAGTTTAAAAAAAAAAAATCAGTAAACCAAATGGATTTTTATTTTACATATAGTAGGTAGAAAATTAAATCCTAAGTACACGATCTCAGCAGGGTTACAAACTAAACACTTACTACATAGAAAATTGATCAGTTCTCCATTTGAATCATCACGTTTGAAACTGCCCAAAAAAGTCATTTTTTGGCCCCTCACTAGGCCACCTACATCTCACCTGGGCCATTTAATATACCGCACCCCCCTTTGTGCTGACCGTTATATACAGCCTCAGGAAAAAACTCAGAAAACTGGCCATTGGTCATCGCAGGATTTCGGGAGAAACACCTGATCCGCCTTATCCTGGTTCATACATTGACCCTTGTTTTTTTAAAAAAATCCACTAATTTATTCAAATTGTTACGTGTACACATATATACCTTTAATTTACTGGGTTTTTCTGAAAATAGGATATGTCATCTCCTATTATTTAGCACAAGATCATTATCTAAAATGTGAGACGCCCTATCCGGAACAATGGCCCATTTGATTAGTTTTGGGGACAGATATGCCATGGGGTAAAAGTAGAATAGGTTAACATTGGAAATGTTAACCAACGCTACTCACCTGCAGTGTTCTGGCCAGGTAGAGGCCATTCAAAAAGTACGTCCCTGAAATTTCTTCAAAAATTGAACACCTAACTCCTGTCCACCTTGTCCATTTTAGACCCAAACCCCCCACCCCTTCATAGACGTCCTTAATTTGTTTGAAAAGTAGGGTGTCTAGAAAATGATTGACACAAAGTTAGGCATAATTTCCGACTTTCCCGATGTATTAAAAATTAAAGTACATTTGGAACATTTCTTCTGTTGTCCATTTCCCCTTTCACTGATCTTTAAAACCCAAAAACTGAAAAATGCCATCATTATTGGACGTCCATATAGTGACTTTTTCCCTCCTACCCCCTGTCCTCATGGTGTCCACATGTCAGTAGACCCCCTCCTCACCTAACCCCCTCTTGATGACGTCCTTTTTGAATGTCCCCTAACTAATGTCTATTTACCAGGTGGAAAATTATGCAGATTCTAGAAAGTGTTAACAACCTTTTAGTAGCTAAATAATAGCTTTTAATAGTCAATTACATATTTCGCACACACACAAAAAAAGTTAATTTTACTATTTTTTCACTTATATACAATTATTTGATAATTTAATTTCTTTTAAAAATTAAATGATAACCTTATACAGTAGTTGTAGATGTAAGTGCTCTTTTTGTATAACAACAACCCATGTTTTTAGACCCAATTTCCATCCTAATTTTCTATTCGAAAGCAGATTTTAAATTATGGAAATTTAGGAGACGTCTATTCAGGGTCCGTAAATTATGTAAATTTATGTACGGTTTTTATAACGTGTCTTAATTATAGTGTTTTTCAACCTTTTTGAACTCGCCGTATACATTAACGATAATATTCTAATATTATTTGATATCAAACTAGAAATACCTTTTTTTTTGGTGGATTGGCTGATTCATTTTTATCAATTTATGCTAAGACTATAAACACATTTAGAAAGCTGAACGAAGGTTATCATATTGTAACAAACCAGGAGTAAATAATAATATCAACAATTCAGCTTCTTAAAACAGAATTTAAAATCAGAATATCGAATATTGGAACAGAATGCACGTGCGCACGTGCTCATGTGTTCTCAGACATTTAATTATGGAACATAACATGAAATATAGATATGACCCTGTATAATACTTTCCGAACAACAAATTGTAAAATGTTACCGATGATTACATTATAGTTTTTAAATATTATTGTATTATATTTTGATAAGTTTTAATTAACAACTTTTCAACTTATTTTAATTTCAGCCATCGGACAAAATATTCGCCAATTCGCCTGTCAGGGTAAATTAAAATCCAACATGGCAACCAAAGGAGTTTGTATGTTCGCTTTGGATTGCATCAAGAACAAGGGCACTCATCTTGGGACCTGTATAGATAGGTTCTATTTCGGAAGCTGTTGCAAATTGCCACAAAATGCCACAGATTCTGCAATAACTAGCAACGAAATCAGCCCTTCCCTCAACGATGGTCTGATCCCGAAGCAGCCATATCCATCGACCACTTTTCCAGCCATCCAAAGCAACGAAATAGCCACTCTGCCAACCACCAAAGTAACCACTGAGACAACCACCACACGGAAAAAAAGGCCAACCACAACCACCTCCAGACCACGACCAAGTATCATAACTGCAGCGAAGCCATCAACGACGCCATATTGGGTCCCTGTTACGGAAGATGTCGCTTCCATTACAACCACTGAACCAAGTCCATATTGGATTCGATCCACAACCCTGGCGGATGATGTGGCAACTAGCACCACAGAATGGCCGACTGAGACCCCTGGATCTTCATCGTCTGAATATGATGTTTCCATTGCCAGTGATCCTCCTGGTGGATTGTCTACAGAGGCGACACTAGCGCCCTTTACAACTACTGAGGCGCCATCTACGACAACTGAAGCCCCTACTACTACCACCACCACTACTACTACAACTACTACTACTACTGAAGCCCCTACTACCACTACAACGACCACCGAAGCCCCTACTACCACTACAACGACCACCGAAGCCCCTACTACCACTACAACGACCACCGAAGCCCCTACCACTACTATTACTACAATGACCACCGAAGCCCCATTGACAACGTCCACCGAAGAACCCTTCGATATAACGAAATTGGCAGAAATGGATTACAGCAGAGGTATGGATATTTTACATTCTTAAAACTCCAACACAGGGTGTACAGAATAATGGAAACACTTTTTTCAGCTTCATATTTGAATGGTGTTGGTAGGTTTGGGCAAAGCGGATTATAGGTTCAGACAAATAGGAAAAGTAAGCATCAACCAGCAGAAAATACTCTGCAATGAAATTCCACTTTTGAAAGGAATTGTGTGAGATGTATAACTGCAGAATTTTGTGAAAACAATTAGTATTTCTGCATGAAATCACACTTTTGCAAGTTTTGCTGTAGTGGAAAGTTAGAAAGAAATCATTTAGTAAATCATTAGAATCATTAAGAAAGGAATTATTGCGTAAAATCGCTTTTTTGTTGCAGAAAAATGGCACTTTTATGGCTGAAAATATACATTTAATTATCCAGGAAGAGAACAACAACAACACTGTAAATACCTTCAATCACATACAAAAATTCGTAATATTAAATTAAATTTTCCTACATTTGCACATTTAAGATCATGTATTATGTGCGGCCATTTTTTTTTAAAAAAAACTACAACAATACTGCGATATTACTTCAAATAGTTTAGAATAAAAAATGCGATTTTACATTGAAACATCCAAAAAACTAGCAAGTTTTACAAAAATTGTTCTTCTCAACAACTGTTTTTTTTTTACAGAATATTCAATGTTAAGCTAGTTTTAAAATAATCAAAAAATGTTGGGAATTCATATACATAGAATCCCTCTTAACTGGCTACTATTGTTTTCATGGTTTTGGAAATATTAAAAAAAAAAAAAAGGATATTTTATAATTGTGAAAATTTCTAATTAATAGTCTATAAAAACCCAATTAAAAATGTTGTCGAGTGTATTTTATTATTATCACCATACTTTTTTTTATAAACTCCTGATTAACCGACTCTTTTCCATAATGAATCAACCTGTGATCCCAACCAGGACGGATAAGTCCTCTCCACACCGGGGGAAACACGAAACAAAAACAAATTTTCTGCAAACTTGTTTGCAGAAACTTTTATGCTATAATATAATAAATCTTTGTTATCGATATAGATTTATTGAATTTAAGAAATATTTTGAGAATGAATAAAAATGGAAAATTGCAGACATTGTACTAATGTAGTAAGTAGCAACCGAAAATGTCTGTGGTCAAAACCTACATTTGCCCTTTTGTTTAAACTTTGCTCTACTTTCGAACATTTTACCTGCTATAGTTACCCCAAAAGTGTCACATAAAAAACTAGGGTTGACGACACATCCCATTGTTACTGTCCACAGTGGGTCAGTGTGGAGATGCGGTACGGTAGAGAGCCCCTGTGACGTCATGGCGTCCCTTTCAGCGCCACCTGGCTCTAGTGGCTATAGTATACTTCACGCCCTTAAATTTTCTAGATTTTGTTTATATGCGGGGGCGACGAAGTATGAAAAATTGCTGCTCTTGAACTTGAAACACGTTACCTAGACCTAGTTTTGGCGGGGTAGATCGAGGGTTTCTCCCCCTGAATAAAAAATTTGCACATTTTTATGAATGCAAATTAGAGCATCACCTGTATCCTCCTGATCCAGATAATGTAATGGGAAGGAAGTTTTTAACATCGAAATACCTGGCATTGTGTGTTTAGTTTTTTTTTATATTTTCAATAAGGTTCGATGGGTTAAAGAGAACCATACAGGAGGAAATAATAAGGGTCACCTACAGCTCATCCTCGACCAATTAAGAAAAGTCACATATCTGGTTTACAATACCTTTCAGGTGTCCCCACACCGTCTTCATCCCTTCAGCCTTGCTATTTTAAGCATCTTCTCAATACCTTTCGGTACTGACAAGTACACGATCTAATCTGTTAACTAGGACTCTTAAACTTGCTCTAGTCCCTAAATCTAAATGTGGAACTGTAATCATGCTTTTTTGGGTCATGAATACCTGAGGGACAAAAGGGTGAGGGGTCCTAAAGAATTGTATGTGCCACAAGTACTTAAAGATGGAAGGAATTTAAATGCAATTTTTGTGAAAGAATATTTTTTTTTCTAAATTATTATATGGTTTTATCTAATATTTTTAATATAACATGATTTTAAAAAAATATATATAATTAAAGAAATGTTTGGGATAGTTGGAAATAATTCCCCTTGAAGGAAAATAAGTTCTGCAACCAACTGCTATTTAGATAATTTATTTAATTTAATTCAACTCCTTGATTATATGAATATTATAACATCAATTGTAGTATTATTTTAACATGTTATACTATTTTTGTGTTTTTAGTTTGCGGTCGTCAAGTTTATAAAGCTAGACCAACTGGAAGAATTGTGAATGGACAGAAGACCGAATTTGGGGAATGGCCGTGGCAAGTAAGTACTCGGCTATGTTATTACTAAATTTGGAAATTTGCATGCAGAGTTAAAACCACCAGTTTTCAACGTTTTCTTTAATGAATTTTCCAGATATCTCTAAGACAATGGAAACGAACAACATTCATGCACAAATGCGGAGCGGCCCTGTTAAACGAAAACTGGGCAATTACCGCCGCCCACTGTGTGGATGGGTAAGCTGTTTTTTCTGGCAAATCTAAAGACTATTTATGTAGCCTCGATGTCCTCACTAATTTTTATATTTGTTATTATAGGGTTCCTCCTGAAGATTTGTTGTTACGCATTGGAGAGTACGACTTGAGCTCCGATGGCGAGAATCTAAGTCATGTCGAAAGAAGGGTGCAGATCACGACCACTCATCCAGACTTCAATTCGAGGACGTTTGAGAACGATTTAGCCCTGCTAAGATTTTACGAGCCAGTCACTTTTCAAGAAAACATCATCCCGATTTGTCTGCCCATTGATAACAACACGTTCGTAAACCAAACTGGATTTGTAACTGGATGGGGTCGTTTGTATGTTGGTAAGTTTTTCATTCTGTATGGAATTGGGTAAAAGACAGTGAAATTTTAACATCAATATTTGAAATAAAAAATATCCGCAACTGCGTTATTTAGACAGTTGTATGTGGTATTTGTAGGTTTGGAGTTTGTCACCTTTTTAGACTTATTCTTAGAACTTTTTAAGCTAATTATCAGTTACTAACTATGAAATGTTTTCCTTTTAGATGGTCCACTTCCTAATATCCTCCAAGAGGTTCAAGTGCCTGTAATTACAAACACCGAATGCGAACAGGAGTACAGAAAAGCGGGATTTCTGGAGAGCATCCCTGACATCTTCCTTTGCGCTGGCTACGACGCAGGTGGCCGGGATTCTTGTGAGGTACTATCCGTGTTGTTGGTCGTACTTTTCTTAGTTCTTTCCGCAAAATTTTATTCGTGCAGTAGATTTGGAATAAAATTACTTTCTTGTACGTTCCTGAAGCAGAATATCACGAAACTATCTAAAAAGTTTATACATTTTTTGTCTTTTCTCATTAAATTCTAGTATAAACTTTGATGGTGTTATATTTTCCACTTATTTTACGTATTATTTAGTGTTGCTCTTTAAAAAAATGTGAATTTTTCATTTTAGGGCGATTCAGGTGGACCTTTAGTGATAAGACGGCCAAACAACAGATGGGTTTTAGCAGGAGTGATTTCCTGGGGCATCGGGTGTGCGGAACCTCATCAGCCCGGAGTTTACACTCGTATTTCAAAGTTCAGGGATTGGATCAACCAGATTTTAGTGTTTTAAGGTGATATTTTAAAAATATAGGCTATATTTATGGTTAAGCAATTGTAAATAGGAACACTTTTTGATACGTAAACTCACGACGAGCCAATGGTTTGAGAAATCTCGAAGCCTCGCAATTGCCAAGCACATGTGAGGCTTAAGGATGTTCACATTTAAAAAGACGTTTTATACTTAGACACGCTTTACTCATAATTAGCTAAAATTTTTAAATTGTAATTTCATCTTTAAGACACAATCTTGCAATTGAAGGTATTGTGTATTAAGGTATTTTTTTGCAGTCATTGTTCGCTTAGGGAAAATGCAAACCTATTTATTGAAGCCATATTTATACAAGGCGTGTTTTAACTAGACGTGTAAATATTTGGACTTTTTTGAGTGTACATATTATCATTTTGTGAAATATGGTAATTATTTGTAAATATACGACATAAAAATGGTCTTCTTTTATTTAAACAATGCTTTTTATTTATTTATTTATTTATTTTACTACAGTGGTGGTGGATTAAACTTATTATCTCCAACATAAATTTGGAGTAATCGTTAAAAGTTGCATGAGGTTGACCGTAGATTTATAAATATTTCGGCAGTGAGCTTTCATTGTCAATTGTAAACTTAAGTTGTCCATCAGTGTTGACCACCGAGGCTGTTGACCACCGGTGGTCAACACTCTTGAGATGCTTGAATCAATCCGCCAACATCAAACTGGTGTTCAATTCCTCACTTGCCGACGCCGGCTGTTGAGGGGGTTACGTGATTGCCTCTCGATCCTAAGGTGCGAGGTTCGCTCCCCGGTTGAGTGTTGATTTTTGCACGTTAAAGACACCTCAAGAGGGGGTGGAAGTCCCCACTCGTAGGCAAAATCCCAGGTAGGTAATGAAGGCTCATCACTTGGAATTGGTGTTTAGCCCACGTGTACATTAAAAAAAAGAACAATGCCTCACTTGAGACTACTGACCAAACTGGACCTCTATTGAAATCGGTGGCGGCTCGTCTATAGGCACTGTGGAGCTGCAGTACCCCCTATCACTTGATATTATTGATAAAATTTAATACGAGTCCGTTTTTCTTTGATTTATTTAATTCTTTAACCATCCCCCAGTTAATGAAAAAGATGTAAAAAAATCTTTGTATGGAACTGTGCGCTTTACAGTCCTGCGGTGCGGTGTTTGACTGTTGCGCACATAGGAAGCTGCACGCCAGGCTGCGAGGGGGAGAGAGCACTGTCGCTCTAGCAGTACTCACTAATTGTAGGTACTGCAACTTTTTTTAAAATGATATTTAGATTTTTGTTTTTTGATGGCGATTTTAAATGAATCGTCTTTTAATTTTCTTAATGGTCTTCCATGTCTTATAAAATAACGAAATTTTAATGTTTAATTTATCCTGCAAGAAATCATATTTTAAGTTTAATATCAAGGGGTTGAACAAGAGGGTCTAAATCTCCCCATATGACAAACCTTATAGCTATATTTTTAAGGAAATTTTGGTGAATTTTTTATAAATACCTTCAATGTTTTATAAAGTAATGAAAACTGGTTCAGATGATATTTTCAATAAAATCACAATAATAAATCCGATGTATTTTATTCCCAAAATTATTTTATTCAAAGTTCGAGAATATATAAATATATAAAATGTGAAATAAATTAATGGAAAATGTTTATCAGTTTTTTAATAATACATGTTTTTTTTCAGCCAACACTAGGCTTGATGTAGAACAAAAACTAATTCTGAAATCACAGATCAGTTTAATATCATTTTCATTTCCTATTCCTTCGTGTGTCAGCTGTTGATGATCTTTTCTATCCAACTTTTGTATGCAGTGATTCGAATGTAGACCCCTGGCAAGTTAGGATAGGCACACTTGATGCCATGGGACACAGTGCCAACCAAGACGTAACGGCCATCATCTCCTTTCTTTACTAGCGGACCACCGGAATCACCCTGGAAAATTGTATTCATAATTAGAACCATATCCTACGACCCTATATAAGACACTACAGTAGTGTTTTTTAACAGTAGAACCTCTCTTATCCGTCCTAGTTGGGATCGGAGGTTGGATGGTTACGGGTGAGAGCCGGTTAATCAGAAGTTTATAAAACTATATTTATGTACAAAATGAATTCTTATTTTTAGAAGTTTTATAGGTGATTCATTTTAAGTCAATTAAAAAATGAATCGATTGAAATGTGCATTTGAAAAGCCGATTTGTTTTTTTAATCGGCTAGAATTAGTTGCGTGACCACGCCAAATTTTTGATAAACATATCCAATACAATTTTTATTGTGTTATTTATGATTTCCATAAAAAAAATCTAGAAACAATTTCATTAATCTATGCCCTTCTAAAAGCGCCGGTTAAACCGAAGATCCGGATAAGAGAGGTTTTATACTTTGAACTTTAATAAACCGCCACTGGAATGATGTCATATAAATTAGAATACTGACCTCACACGAATCCTTGCCGCCATCACGATAACCTGCGCAGATGAATTTGTTTCCGATAGCTTTCATGTGACCAGCGGCTAAAAACATTTGCTGACATTTGCTGTTGGAGATGATTGGAACGTCCACATATTGAAGGTCTGTCGGAAGACGTCCACCTAAAAAGACAAAAAAAAGCAACATATTGAACTATTCCAAACATGGGATTTGAATTTCAAAACCAAGAAACATTTTGAAGGTTTGTACAAACTTTGATCAAGTTATATTTTGAACTCAAAATAGGTTTTGGCAAAATAAGTCCCAACTTAAGTGAAAACTATAGCTAACTAACTAACTCTATTCGGCCTTAGTTGGTTGGAATGTTATTGGAATGCCATACCTATAAAGATTACAAATATGGCATTCCAATTACATTCCAACCTCCTAAGACTGTTCAACTACTGTAACTACAATTTGTGGACCCACAAGCAAAATTACTTTTGGGGCCCTATCAATCGTGATGGGGACCTTCATAGCTGTTCCCCCCTACCCCCTGTTTACCTGGTGGCCATTGTACCCAGACTCCTTGCCCCCCTCATAGACGTCCATTTTTTAAATAGTAAGGTGTCCAGAAAATGTGTTAATTGGGACATACAAAGGCCCATCCTATAAATTTTCACACACCCGCCTCGCAACCAATTCCACATTTTTCCAGGTTATTCTAAATAACAAAAATTCCCTGACATCGAAGGGAAATTCCAGCAAAAAATTGGTGTTTAACAAAAATTTATGCAAATTACCCCACGTTCCTGAGGTTTAAAAAACTGAAAGAGTACAATTGGGACTGCGGACACGTCCATTTCCCCTTACACTGACTTTTAAAACTCAAACAGAAAATCCAAAAACCGAAAAATACAATCATTAGTGGACGTCCATAATGGCTTACCCCCTTTCCCTCCCCCTGTCCACATGCCAGCAGACCCCACCCCCTCTTGAGGACTTCCTTTTTGAATGGCCACTTACCGAAAAAAAGACATTGTCACCTGTCCTGCATCAAAAAGCATAAATATGGACTCCCTCAAACCTGAGGGCCCTAAGCAAATTCAAGACGATTGAAGGCATGCACTTCAAGAATGTGACACAACTAAGTTTTGATTCCCTGATTAAACTTAAACATGAATATTATCAACCCTTCTAATTACCATATTTGGTCCTGCCCCATCCGCTCACAATTGCGATTGTATTGGTGAAATCTGCATCGTCAGCAGGCAGACAAATTGGAACGATGTGAGGGCGAAATTCCACGGATCGTTCCAATTCCAAAAGGGCCACGTCGTTGTCAAAAGTTAAGGAGTTGAATTTTCGGTGCACGATGACCCGACGGACGTTCAGTTGGGTGGATTTTAAGTCTTCGTTACTTAGACTGAGGTCGTTTTCTCCCAAAACTACTAACAACGATGCTAAAAAACTAAAAATGAAATTCAAAAAATAAAGTTTTAAAATTGGGACATCAATTGACGTGCAGTTGCTCAAAACGCATAATAGAGGGCGCTGAGATTTTACAAGGAACCTTTAGGAGAGAATTAAGATTAAAGAAATCTTTTAAGAGGAAAAAATTGAAGGTGGACAAAGTATTCATGTCCCATACAGTAGAACCTGTCTAAAAGCATACTCTTGAGACCGGGGAAAAGTATGATTTTGGACAGGTTCATTTTTACACGAGTCCCAAGTCGGGACCAGCACATGTTACGCTTTTAGAGAGGTTATTCATTTACACAAGTTTCACTGTATGGTTATACAATTTTTCAAACATGGCCAATTATGGTTTTAAATACATGTAATTTTCCTTATATTGCCATTTATGGTACTATATAATTTTCCACTAAGGATATTTAAGGGGGTTTGGTACCCTATGTATTTCAATGGTAAAATTTGCCCTTCACTTCATTTTCAAAATAAAAAAGTTTCAATAAAATTAAAAATGTATACACATTCTTTAAGACGTATACAAGGT
>JAQGBW010005789.1:0-11475 GCA_034698625.1 Julus scanicus
CCCAAATCAGACCGCTTGAATGTATTTACGTACATTCAATTTAAACTTACAAACGCACATTTTACTTTTGAACGTAAAGTGTGTTCCAATTTTATCTTTAACCTTAATTAACGTAGACCAGGGCATGTAAAAATAGTTTGCAATGAGAACAGGCGATAAAACAGAAGTGACTTCATATACATATATTAAAATAACGAACGCCTTTCTTATGAAAATTTTGTTTTGCACGGGTTTAAATAAACAACACCTTAAATATAATTCTAATGCACCTTGTTTTGGTTAGAGTTTAAACTCACGCATAAAACCCCCAGAAAATAACATATGCATGAAGCACGCAAACATTAATCAAATCCTACAGGAGATCAAAACGATAATCGGATTATATCCACATTATTATTAAGTTTTTATATATGTGCATGACCCAATGTTAGTTCATAAGCAATATTTGATGTGGGCTTAATGCTCATATTTTTTAATATCGTGCACTGCACAACTAATTACACAAAGCTTTTTTTTCCAGATTATTGATGTCTTACAAATTAATGATTAATGCAATTGAGAATTTCGGCATTGCAATGATATACGGCCAGAAGTACATGTGTTGCGGTATCCTATCGCATTCAAACTATTTGAAATATATCAAACACGAATCTTTAGGTCACGAGTATCTGAACATGTCTCAATTCCTGGTACCTTTAATCAAATCCAAATTGAAAGCAGTGCTATCACGTGATGAGGATTATAGCAAGCTTGCCCAATTTCGGTCAGAAATCATTCAAAATAAGCCTATGTTAAGAGGATCAGATCGAATTTATCATTACTTCAATCTAATGATATCCTTCCTAAGCAAACTGAGACAAATTCAAAATGAACAAAGTTCATCCATTCATGACCGCGTAGAAGAAGAACTTAAAAATGCTAACAAACAGAGAGTGTTGGGTTTGGTTTTTTTGGTTTTGTCTCTTGCATCCAGCCCTGCTATTATATTATTTGCATGCAAAACAACGAAAACAATTCAAATATACGCCGGTATCCTGATGGCCAAAACGCAAGAATTAAATCAAGAAAAAAATCGAAGCAACCGCTTGCTTAATCAAATGCTACCAGAAGCTGTTTCAAGACAACTGAAGGAAAAGCAGGAAGTGGTGGCAGAAAGTTTCGAGTCGGTTACAGTGTATTTCAGTGATATTGTTGGATTCACGAGAATTTCGTCTGAAAGCAGTCCAGTACAGGTATTTTTATTTCTGAAACTTTAAATACTTTGTGTTTACAGAAATTATGGCTCAATCGAAATGATCGGATTTCAATCTAGAATTTAGTAGGAAGAACACAATTTAAAATTTATGGCCGCAGTGGGGGGCAACTCCACCCCAACCTTCATTTTGCATGCGATTAGACGATGGAATAGCTAAGTCCAGATTTAGTAGAAATTTTATCTAATACGAGTATAATGACGTCTAAGTCGCTAATGACGTATAGCAGCATTCTCCTGAAATGATTAGGTAGACCTCTCCCCTCCAATATATGGTATTTATTTCTGACTGTATAGGGTACTGAGTTAAAAAAGGTCCGGATTTTACCACTGTGGTTGTGTACATTAATGTTCAAACCCGCGTTAGCTCATCAAAAATGCAACTTTTGTATAATTTTATATATATATATTTGCATACAAGTAAAAACCAAATAAAGCCTACTTGAATGAAATTTAAAATAAAAAAGATGCAAAACATTTTGCGAAAAAAATAATAAAATTTCTAATTTTGACGAAGATACGTATAATACCGTATTTTCGAAATATGAATTCTTAGCATAGAATTGCGATACAGTGCCTTGTGAATTGTTGAACCTACCATAATCTAGCAAATTTGACATTTTATTGATACTTAATTATTTAGAAATATCTTAATGGCGACATAATGGGAATTTAGAAAATAATGTCCCAAATGGGACTTTTTGCATTTCTAAATGAATTTCTAAAAACTATTTACAAATGCATTTTAAAGTGCATTTCTTTTTCTTGTGGGATTTCAGCAATAAATGTAACAAAAAATTATGAAAAACTTAAACAATTTTCTTTTTAGGTTATCCGTCTACTCAATAATTTGTATAATATTTTTGACGACTGTGTGGAGGATTATGATGTCTATAAAGTTGAAACCATAGGGGATGCGTATATGGTTGCCAGTGGATTACCAAACAGA
Organism: Julus scanicus; assembly: GCA_034698625.1. Lineage (NCBI taxonomy): Eukaryota > Metazoa > Arthropoda > Diplopoda > Julida > Julidae > Julus > Julus scanicus. The sequence goes on from JAQGBW010005789.1 coordinate 2,202, forward strand.
AACGGTCTGTTTGACTTAATTTATCTTGCATTGTTACACGTTAATATATAATTATACCACATGAAATTAATAATGTATTTCGTTTAATTTAACCTTAGTATTATTCTCGCATATGATAACAAGAGAAGTCTTTTTACATGTTTTCATATAAGCATAATAATGGTGTTTTTTATGCATACAGGGCAAAGGCACGCTGGAGAGATTGCAAGCATGGCGCTGATAATTCTAACAAGAACGAAGAAATTTCGAATTCCCCACCGATTAAACGAAAATATTGCAATCAGAATCGGGATCCATACTGGTTTGTGGTATTTCAAAGTAAAGAAAAGTAGAAATATGCTTACGTATAAAAATCTAAGTTACATTAGCAATTTGAGTTGGTCGTATAAAAAATCTAAGTCACATGAGCAATTTGAGATAAGTTTCAAACCAAGAAAATAATTTGTTTTTACAACAATATTTCCATTAAATTTGTCTCTCTGTTGAATTTAAGACTACCTTTAATAATAATGTAGTAATATATAAGTACTATTTCTGACTGAAATGTATTGTGTTTTTGAAGGTTCATGCGTTGCTGGAGTCGTTGGAACAAAAATGCCAAGATATTGTTTATTTGGGGACACGATAAATACAGCATCACGCATGGAATCAACAGGGGAAGGTGCTGCCACCATTTGACTTTTATACGAACTAATCTGTCATAAATCAACCATTATCGATCCATAAATGTGTCTCGTGTAACCGAGAATGCATATTACGAACAGGATATGGGGAGTTAAAATATACGAAAACACGAATAGAACTGAACAGAAATTGGAATTCGAGTTTTTGGATTTAATGACTGACAAGATAAGAGAAATAAATGTAAGGCAAAATATGCCAAAAATTTCAGCTAATGACAAGTGACTACAGTAGAAAAAAGTTCGTGCTAATGAAACAAAATTTTTAGTTTTCGAGTTTATTTTAAAACTTTGCTTACCTTTTAGAAGTTTTTGAACGAATTTTTTCAGAACCAGACACATTTATTAGAAATTCAGTTGATTGCTGGAACAAAAAAAATCATAATTGCAATAAATTAATAATATGTGAGGAAGATTTTTCATCTCCATTCCAATATTTCATTTTCTAAGCAATATTCTAGCTTACGACTTTTTAATTTCCTGTTTAATGTTGATTTTTTTTTTTATGAAATATTGATTCTGGCGCTTTTTAAATTAGCTGGAAAAATCCATATATCTCAAAGGACGAAAGATGCTTTGGATAAATTAGGCAGATACCATGTGGAGCCAAGAGGAACGATGGAAGTCAAAGTAAGTGGTGTAAGTCCCGAACTGTTCACAAAAAAATGTTGAAGGGAAATGCTGAAGGGAATACACCATCCAAACAATTTAATCAAAAATATTTCGATTGCATATGGCCAATTTTTTGATGGAACGATTTCAGGGCAAAGGAATGATGGAGACCTATTGGCTTGTTGGAAAGGAAGAAATAGCTAAAGGATCAGGAGGAAGCAATAGTGGCAGAAAAGTGACAGGAAAATTGGAAATACCAAAAGATCATTGTGCTTATTACTGAAATCATGCCTGATAAGTTACGGAAACTTAACATTGTTCAAAACCAATACAAACTTGTCATTCAGACTTTATCAGCAATGCAAACATTTGTAATTACCTTTAACCCAAAACGCTAAATGTCTACTTGTTTCATTGTAACATGCATGCACTTACAAAATAATTTGTTAAATATTTGAAAATTTCTATGAACTAAAACTTTTTAATTTTAGCACAGGATCAATAAGTTAAATGTAAAATAGTTGTAAGGCTTACCTTATATTTCTTGTAAATCTAGATCTTTCTGTTTCATGTTGACTTTTACATTTGTGGTTCTTCTGATGTTCTGTTCATTTTGTTTCTAAACGTTACTCGCAAAATGCGATAATGAAACTAAAGACACAATCGTTTAAAAATGCACGCAATAATCATTAAGTTTGATTTGCGAGTAGCTTTACATTTTAAGCAACAAACTCGCTCGTTATGTGAAATAAAATTACCACAAATTTAGATTTATGAACTGCAAATAAGCTTTAGAAAATACCCCATGATAATGTAGTCCTAATGCGCTATCATGCAATGATTATGTTTATCTTACCTATGTATAGAGAGGCCATTTGTAAAAGTAGTCCATATTTGCAAGTGTGGTTGACGATGTGGTTGCAATTGACGAATAATTGGACAAGGGAGAACTTTTCGGGAATTTTTGCAAAGGTTCTTTTTTATAATCCTAAGAAAACACTCGATATACCATTGATAATATACAAATAAAAATATTATTGTTTATTTATTTTGAACAAACTTGAAAATAAAAGTTGTGACATTAACTAAATTGTCGATATTTTGTCAGATGAAACCCATTTATTTTCTTGAAATAACATGTGATATACCATTAAATAAATGGAAAGATGTTATCAAATAATTCATCGATAGTCAATAAAATGTAAAATAAAGTTGGCAAGTACTATACTACATGCATGAACAGTTTATGCACTGCAAAAAAAAAACCACCCCGAAAGCAATGGTTGTTGTGATATAGACTACAGTAGATAAAGTATTATAATAAAATGAATATTTAATAATAAGCACCCCCTATAATTCTTAACATTAGCTAATGACCTTAAAATCGTAGCATCAAATAGCAACCAATATACAGACTTTGAAAATACTGACTTAAAATTCAACAAAAAAGTCTTACCCGAAATATTTTATCGAGTCAAAAATTATTAAAAGTGTTCATAATAAAACTGTATCAGTTCAAGATGAGTTAATCTAAAAAAAAATAAAGACAAAATGTTCGAACATAAATGTAACAAAATTAAATTTATATTAAAAATGTCTTTTATACTTATTTTATAGTTTGCCAAATATTTGAACGCCTTGTTTACAATTTTGTGATTATCATAGGCCTGTTTCGAGACAAGTTAGTTAGTTTAACTAAATACAATGTAACAAAGTTTGTGCATCACTTGTGTATATTATTATACGTGACATCATATATCTATTGTTGAAAGATTGAATATTAAATGTCCTGTATATGACCACCAGTCCACGTATACAAGACTATACAAGTTCAATTTTTCATTTTGTTCATATCAAAATGGAATGTATTTTATACACCAGAAAGCGCAAGTCTGTATCTATATGCATATCCCATTGTCTACTGAATCAAATAATTATAGCAATTAACATTAGAAAACGACCCTGGCCTATTATAGAGGAATTATTTAATAAAATTACAAAAAATCTCCTTAATCCTTTTTCCTCCTCTTTTCTTCTTCATCATATTATTATTTACATATTTTAGAAAAGTCTAATTATAGCAATGAATTAATTTACCTTGTATCACTTCTGTATAATTTTTTTAAAACAATCTACACGTAATTTACAATGAAATTTTGTAATCTGAAAAAAGTGTCAGATTTTATTTAAAATATTTAAAAAATGTTCTAGAGCATTATAAATATTGAATTACAATATACAGTATTTTCGTATTAGTGATTACAATTGCATTACTTTTACAGGTATATTCATCAAGATATAGAATAAAACATTTTAACATATATTATTTGTTTATGTTAACAAAGAAAAGTTAAGAAAGTAATATAGATGGAAATACTAAACAAATATAATTCATATAAAAACAAAATGGTTCATTGTAAATTACACGAATTGTTTCTTTTCCAATGCCAGATATTCATTTTTCAGCATTCTGATCGGTGAATAGGTATTTTCTTAAAGTTTGATATTCACAATTTTTACATTATATATATATATATACTGTAGCAGCTAGAGTTTTAACGGGTGTCTACAATTCTATAATCTGCATTCACATACGTATACACCAGCAATTCCCAATTAACGTCTCTTAAATTATGTTATAATTGGACATCTTCAGGCTGTGTTGTTTCTTTGCAAATACTGTTCAATGTCTGTGTGCTACTGCAATTGGTTAATATTGTTATTTCGTTGCTTACTGTTTGCGTTGCACTGGTAGATCTACTGATGTTACTGCTTACAGAACCAGCTGGTCTTAATTTTTCGTACATCTCGTAATCTGAAAAAAATTATTAAATTAAATTATTAAAGCACTGTGTAATTCAAATTTCACGTTTCGCTGCCATTTTGATTCTGCATACTCGGGCACATGCTAGAAAAAATTGATATTTCATTACACTGATTCGCTCGTAATATGTACAATACAAAAGTAAGCTTAATAATCGTTAAAAAAATCGTATGGCACTGTTATACACAAAAAATTACCATCAGCAATGCTACAGAAATACCCATTATAATTTTTAAGAAACAGTTACGTGTTTTAATTAATAGGTATCCATGAAACTCACCACTTTAGAGTATTTCCAAACTGAATATAAAAAGCTAAAGTAATTTATGTTTGCCTCTTTCAAGTATCATTATAACAGTAATTATTTGCTAATCTTGATGTATGCCAACTTTAAAATACGACTCGCAATTTTTGCCTTACTTGACAAACAATTTGAAAATTAGAGCAGAAGCAAATCTTTTCATCATCTGCAATAATGCACTCAAAGAAGAAAACAAATTAAAAGGGTACTCGCTAACACGGAAACTAAAGCTTTATAAAGGATGGGTGATTATAATCGAGGCAAAACTTCAGTTGCGAAAAAAATGAATTTTCGTCTCATTAGGCAATATTCCGCATACACTTTTGTTGTTGCTGTAAATTAAGACATTAATCACTTAGAAATACTCATTAAATGATGCATAAGTAAAAACCTTCTAAGATGAACATTTCATTGCTATGAGAATTTAATTTATAAGGTTTGTTTTCAAACACATGATACATATACATTGCTAAACTCCTGTATGGTTTTGGGCAGTAATTGAGTACATTGAATGAAATTAAGTAAGGAGTAAAATAGTACTGAGTACAAACAAAAATTGAATACTAAATGCACTCAAAATGTAAGATTGCAAAAGTAATTGAGTATTAACTGAATCTAAAATTATGAGCACCAATGTAATCGAGTAAGAATTTAAATACTTTTAAGTAAGTAATTAAGTTGTAAAATACATTTGAGTAACGAGAATGAGTACCTTGAAATGAGAGTTATTCGAAAAACTCGTATGAATGTATCTTAATTTGTACATTTTTACTTTTGATCTTTTTGATATCGGATGTTCTGTCCTATTTTCCTTTTAATTATTAAGATTTTGCAAATGTCTAAGAAAGTTGGTCGTGTTCTCATATGCATTACGTTTTTTTTAAAAAAAATTGTAATTGTTTCTGCTTGTAATGAAACGTACGGTGTTTAAAATAAATTGAGCTCCCTAAAGAATACTTTTGCAATCCGCCATACTTTTAATCAATACTCATATTCATGAGTACAATTTCCCCAAGTCTGATTATAATACTATTGAGTATGATTCCACAGGTACTCGTATCAGTACTACTACGACTAATGAGTACAATTTACCTAAGTATGCTCCCAGAAACGTGGAAGTATCCGTTTGAATACCATTGATATAAATTTGGAAATATTTTTCTCGTTATCCAATTAATGACATAATTCAGTAAATATTACACATTGCACATTGTTGGCCCTACAAGTGCCAGCGCCAAGTTGTCGAAAATCAACCTACCATCCGATTGGGTTCCTGAATCCACCCGATGAGCTGAGCTACCAGTAGAGAAACTGTTTTTCACAACACTGTACTTCTGCATCATGGATTGACGCACATTCCGTTCAGGATGTATCAAAATTATGTAAAGTTTGGGCGTGAACAAACACACCAGCGATACAGTGGCGCTCAGGCTGATGGACACGCACATGGTGATGATGCGAATGGACACATTGTTGGCCGTGCTGAAGTAAATGGGCACAAAGGCCAGCCAGATAATACAGATGGTATACATGGTGAACCCGATGTATTTGGATTCGTTGAACGCTTCCGGTATCTTACGGGTAAGTATTGCATAGATGGTGCAGATGATGATGAGAATTATGGGATAGGTGAACGCTATCATATAAGAAGCATTGATGGAGCTGGCGCACACCAGGTTATTGTCCTCCCTCGTGGGGTAGTGGTAAGTAGCCCTTGGAGGGCTGAAAAACAGCCAGACGGCAGTGATGGCCACCTGGATCAAGATGAGACCTAGGCAGATAACGAGTTGTGATTTCGGGCTAATGAAACTCGGCCTTCTGGCAGTCTTCTTGCCGGCGTTGAATATCCGAGCAATCCTGTTCGTCTTGGTCAGCAGAGCGCTGTAGACAACGGCGAAGCAAAAGCCGCTGCCCACCTTCTGCACTCCGCACACCACATCGGACGGCTTTAGAATGAGTATGAAAGTCATGACGTAACACAAAAAAATTCCACCCAACAAAACGTAACTTAGTTCCCTTCCTGAAGCCCGCACAACAGGAGTGGCGTTGTGCTTGAAAAACACTACCAGAACAAAGGATGTTATAACAATGCCAAAGGAGGAGAAGCCCATGGCAGCGATGGACATGCCCGTGTCCGGACGTAGGTACACCTCCGGTATTTCAATGCAATGAGTGTGGTCGGCATCAGGCAACGTCCCCGGTGGACACTCCACGCAACGTGTGTCTGTCACCAGAACCTGGTACTGTGTGCAATTGAAGCAATGCCAGCAACAGATCTCGCCTTCCACGTACTTCTTCGCCTGGCCCTTCTTGCAAGGAAGACTGCACACGGAAACGGGCATCAGAGGCTCGTTTACGTTGAACTGGATTTCTGGCATGTTCAAGTGCAACTCGCCATCGCGGTATTGACCAACCCGAATCCAACGGAAAACCCCAGGTGACACTTGCTTGAAGTGAAGGATGTTATAGCGGGAAGGGCCATCGCCGTTTTCGTCGAAATGGAAATCGTCCCCTGTAAGCCCTTCAAACGACAAATTGCAGAGTATTAACAACATGACAGAAGAAAGGATTCCTAGTTGATCACCCGCTATTTGGTATTCAACTCTAAGACAACTTTTGGCTGTGTTGTGAACTGTAATCTCAAAGTTATATTTAATCATTTGGAATGGACAATATTGAGGGGTAGAAAAAGTGATTCTATTAATCATAAGGTAGAAAAGTGATTTTACTAACTATAAGGTAAAAAGTGATTCTATTAACTATAGGGTAGAAAAGTGATTTTGTTAACTATAATGTAGAAAAGTGATTTATTAACTATAAAGTATAAAAGTGATTCTGTTAACAATAAAGCAGAAAAGTGATTCTATTAACTATAAGGTAGAAAATTGATTCTATTATAACCATAAGGTAGAACAGTGATTCAATTAACTATAAGGTAGAACAGTGATTCTATTAACTATATGCTAGAAAGTGATTCTACTAACTATAAGGTAGAAAGTGATTCTATTAACTATAGAGTATAAAAGTGATTCTGTTAATTAACAATAAAGCGGAAAAGTGATTCTATTAACTATGAGGTAGAAAATTGATTCTGTTAACCATAAAGCAGTAAAGTGATTCTATTACTATAAAGTAGAAAAGAGGTTTATTTACTATAAGGTAGAAAAGAGATTTATTAACTATAAGGTAGAAAAGTGATTCTATTAGCTAGAAAATGTCCATGAATTTGTATCTGGACAAACTAGCAGTAATTCAAAATGCAAAAATGTACCACACAAAATTAATCTTATAATTTCAACTGGAATTAAACATGTCATAATTTTTCATATATTCTTTGAGCCAAATGTATTTATTCAGATAGTATTCATTTCCTATAGCTGCCTTTAAATAAGCATATTAACGTTGTCCAATTTACTAAATCTGCTTCATATCTCAGCACTCTGTGTATTTTGACACACTTTATGTAAATAAGTTGCAAGTATATATATGTAAAATAATTATAATTTTATAAAAATTAATAGTATATATGTTAATTTAAAGGTATATTTATGTGTTATTGAGTGCCTAAGTATAGATTCATTGAAATTCATAGCATAATGTCTTTCTTCTATTTAGAATATGAAGTATATAAATGCACAAAAATATGAAAGCAATCTCGAAATTGGGATAAAAACTATTCTCCTTGTGAAATGTGTTTAGAAATGGATGTTTCAATTTCATGGTACACTTTATACGCTCATAAACTTCTGTGTGCATTACAGAATCATCACGTTAGAAAGGAAGTTGATTCAAAAAAAAAATACTTTCTTCCAAATCATTTACATATTTACGAAAGACGCGACGCATGGAGTACAATGCAATTTGCGTTTATTAAAAATGTATACACTTGCTGATTAAATGTAATTTGATGCACTATTGCATTTTATGGCTTATTCAAAAATTGATTATACATTTTTAATACAAGTCTAAACTCTTTTAGCTGGTATCTGACATTTTTTTGTGTGAAAACTTTTACAGGAATATAAGCTACTTATAAGCTTGTAATACTTGTTTGATCATAGTTACTGCAGTTTAAAAGCAAGAAACGTTATATCTAGTAACCAGCTAAGTCTATGGTTCCTCTTATATTTACTCCTACATGGTCATTTACCAATGTTTTCAAACTGGTGTTATGACAAGCTGTTGAAGCATGAAGTAAAAGCAAACACGGATAGATAAACGCTTGGATTCCTCAGGAAAAATAAATCTAAAAAGATTGACTATGGAACTCAGTCAAGCAATCGTAAATGCTGTCAATAACAGCAACTGTGAATCCATGCAAACTTTTTCACCTCAAATAATTTGTCGAAAAAGAAGAGAAGGAAAAGCAAACATTTCTAAAAAAGATTTGTCTGTAAACGCAGACTTGGTTATCGCTGAAAAACTAGTCAACACATGTCAATACTGTGAACCTAAAAGATTTTCAGATAGACCATAATGTAAGAGTTCAACATTTATAAGCAACTAATATAAAAATAGCAAGATTATTAAACCGATTACTAATGTTTTTTGTGTGGTAGTTCTAGTTTCTTGGAGTTTAGATTGATAAGTGAAATCGAAATTGATAATTTTTTTGACATCTGCCTAAAATGGGAATCTTTTCAGCTGGTATAAGGACACGTACATGGTTTAATTGTCTCAAACTTTTGAAAAATACATTTACTCGTTTTAGCCTTAGATTAAAGAATACCAATTCAGGAAGTCGATACTATACAGAAACTCTAGCTTTCTCAATAAGACATTAAGGGCGTCTGGTACCCTATATGTATTTCAATGGGTAAAATTTGCACTTCACCCAATTTTCAAAATAAAAAAGTT
>JAQGBW010005790.1:0-11474 GCA_034698625.1 Julus scanicus
AATAAATTCCATTAACAAATAACCATTTTATGATTTTTATAAAGTTGGCTTACTTTTTATTGGCCCACCCTGTATATCCATACACAGTATGTGCCATATATCAATTTCTACCTGGGTACTGCATAACATAAAGAATATCCGACTTATAGTCAGTCTTCCAATTTGACTTACGACTGACCCTGTTTGAGCATCCACGTAAATGTATGTCCATATCTCAAATGCCACAGACATGTAAATGTTATGTTAATACTTTGATATACAATATATACGTATAAGTCCCCATTCTATTACATAATCGACACAACATCAACAGCATGGTCCTAAATATATTTCAGACATATACGGAAAATATCATTATTATCATATATGGCACAAAATAGGACACAATATGGCATACATGGCCCTACATGATAAAAAACAGTTATCAATTAATTTTTTTTTTAAAAAAACACAAATATTGGCACGCTTGACAGGGGCATGAGCCGAACATTTGGCCCAATCGACTTTTTGTGTTATTGCCAAAATGTCCATGTCCCTCCCATATCGCTGCCATGCAGAACCGCATTCACCATACAAATTACTGAAGAGAACCTCATTAGAAAAGGCGAATGGACATGCGGTCCAAGTCGCAGAAATGATGAAAACACTGGTTAAAGAGGCAAGAGAGTGGTCATTGTTCCGCGGAATTAGGAGGTGACAGTGTGTCCACCGTAAATAATTGCCCGAATTAATAAATAAATCTTCGTCCAGTAGTTTATGGTGTCCAGAAAACGCCATTTGGTGACAACAGTCGTAAAATAAAGCTGTTTTAAGGCACAGGCTTCCACCTTTTTTTCTATGGACTTTTTCCAGGACAATGTCCAGAGGTCCAGCGCACTTCGGTCATTCAAAGATGGACACAATGGCTTGACATTCCCCACGCGCTATCTGACTGCCTCAGCACTGCGGGGGAGCCATTTGCGATTCGGTCCGTCCACGAGTGGCCCACCTACATAGACCCACACCTTGCACCACCAAAGGCCAGTTAGTGGTTTTCAACCTTGGTGGTGCTGGTGGTGACCATCTTGATACCCTCCTTCCCTCCACTACCTGAACAAGGAGAATTGTGGAATCATACTGATTTATAAATTAACTGATTCCCTCGGCTAAGTCGTCACATTTGTCTTGCTAACAAATTAGGGCCCCTGAGACAGTTGTTGGTTGGGGGTCTGTCCATTCAAGACATGCCATGCATTTTCATGCTGCTCAACAATTTGCCAAGATAATGGTATCTAGGGTCAGGGTTCATGAAAAATGCCACCAAGAATTCATAGGGGGCCATTGCTGCTCGCTATATCCTTGTAAGAAAGGTAACAATGTGATCTTTAAGTTAAGCCAAGTGTCAATTCGTCTCACCAATGGACACCAGGTGACATTTTAATCAAATTGTAATGGTGTCAGTTGTGTCATTAAGCGAACCATCAGGTTTACCATCAAGTGAATCAGTGTTTTTCAACCATTGTGCCGCGGCACATGTATGTCTTAAAGTGCGCCGGGGAATTTTGTGGAAGGGTAAAAATGTACACCATTACAAGTCATTCTATTTGAGTGGACACTGTCATGTCACCTGTGGTACCTCCTAATATTTTTTATATAGTAATTGAACGCACATTGATCCAGTTAATGTATTAGTAAGGAAAGGTAGCTTAGATTTTTGAAAAATTATTACTATTTTAACATAAATGTAATTTTAAAAAACCTTTTACAGACCTAGATTATAGTATAATATAACCACTTTTTTGTAAATAATTTAAAGTGAAGATTTGACTACAAGATCGGTTTCCTGACGGGTACTATCCAGATCCAAGAATCCTTAAATTCACGGCACAATGCAAGAACACATAACACACTCAACCGGAAGTAGCGACGACAGCGCCGCCACCACCTCCACCCCCACATTAAGATGTTTTATATAGTTTATATCAAGTAGTTCAACTTTGAATAGTTATAATTTGTGAGCCAGGCTATCAGTAAAAGTAATGAAAGCCAGGAAAGCAACATAGATGGCGCTGTAATCTATAAATGTACCTTTCAATATGAAACCAATGCAAAATTCCATTAATAGGATGTTTTGTTTGCATAGTTATTCATATATTGGGGTATTTTATAACAAATATATACAACTTAATACATATTTTGGTTTTATTTTGTAGTATATAAAATATTTTTAAAATTATATATAATTAAAAAAATTATTTTATAGCTATATAACTTGACTATTTTCTGCATTTTTTTGCAGTCAGAAATATTTTTACACTTTTTTATATAAAAAAGTTACGTAACATTTCAAAACGGATACCGTTCGTTGATTTAACCTAATCGTAGAATGGCTCCACACATCTATAAACCACTCGGACCTAAAGTGAAAAAGTCAAGGCCTCTCTCTCGGGTCCCCCCTCAACGGCATATTAGGCCTACTAAAACAAGCCATTGTTAAACGGGTTTTTATTTTACCTTCAAGGACCCTAAAACTTAACGGGAATAATGAACGCCATAAAAAATTCCTACCAATCGCTTAGAATAGAAATTGTTCAACGTTTAGGATATGAAAGGTGATTCGGCAAATGTTCTGTCATCATTGCAGTGTGACCACCAAATCCCTTAAATATTTGATCGTGACCACCTGCCTTCACCTAAGTCCCAAGTGAATCCTGGCCGTCAGACGTCCACTGATGGTTTGGTGTTGTTTTTTTTGTTGTAAAAGGTGAATCTAAGCCTCCCAAATATTATAAAAGAGAAAAGGAAATGTAGCGAGTCTATGCTAACGACTAATCATAAAGACCTAATGGATTTACTTATGTAAATTCGGTCATAAAACTGGTCATCAGCGAAAACCAGTCGCCTACAAGGATCAAGAGGACTACACCTTGATGGCCCGGGCTTAGCTGGTGAAGAGGGGTCAGAAATTGGAAAGGTGGGGACCACCCAATACATTAGTGGAAACAAAAAAAATCTAACAAAATGGACCCTTTGCGATACAACAATCTGTGATGAACTATGCAAATAAAACAGCCTATTGATGGAATTTTGTTATGCTTTCACAATGAGTGGCATATTTAAAAATTGCAGCGCCATCTATGATGCTTCTTGTTATTCATTGCTTTTACTGATAACCTGACCATTAATTATCACTAATCAAAGCTGTACTATAATTGATCTACGTTATATACAGGGTGGGCCAATAAAAAGTAAGCCAACTTTATAAAAATCATTAAAAGGTTATTTGTTAATGAAACTTAATGAAAATTTGTACAAATATTGTTTTTCTCTTTGCTTTCGAATTGCCCTCGTTCACGTTCTTTTTTAATGACGTAGTCATTCCAATTTGTCTTTCAAAATGGTGTTCACTGAAGAAGAAAAAACCGCGATAAGTGTTTTGTGTAAAACGAGAAATTACAGTGCTAGGCAATTTTTGAAACTGTTTCCGGAGAAAGGTGCTAACTTTGAACACAATTTGAAATAGGGAATTTTTTTTTGTATCCTATTTAAGTACACATGTACAAAATTTCAATAAATTCCATTAACAAATAACCATTTTATGATTTTTATAAAGTTGGCTTACTTTTTATTGGCCCACCCTGTATATGAAATTCTCCATAGACAGTATGTCGGCATGAAAATATGTTTGATCAAGTATGGAGTTGAATGTCCATTTATGGTTTTAATGACTCCATCAACTTAGATTATTGCTCAAAGATATGGTACTTAGATTAAAATACAAAATTGATAATTGCACATGAACTGGACATTGGAAATATATGGTCATGTAGATGGTCCTATAATTTCTCCACCCGGAACCCCTAAATTGGACATTGGCAATAGCAATTGTTTGGTAAGCAACAGCCAGTATCCAATTTTCTCCAAATTTTGGATAAACGAGAGAAGGGCAGCTGCGGTTACCTGAAATTAAGCACGTCCAATGTACGCAGGAGGGTGCATTTTTTTTGTCATTCTGGTTACTCTCAGTGAGGCGCTAATTAAATCCTAGGTATTTTTGAATGTTGACTCTCACCTTTTGTCGACCTCTTTTTCCCTAGGCATTATTAGTTTAATGATTGTAAATGAACTTTTATTGTACGTATTGCCCCTCTTGATATATATAGGAGGAAATTCGCATCTGCTATAATAATATGTACCTGGCATCGGTGGTCAAACAAATGCCATTTTCCTGTCTACCAGGTTCTTATTTTAATGACCCCAAATGGCGTTTAGTTTTACGATCGTCTTTAACAGATATTATTTTAATATGACAATCGCGTTAAAGAAAGGATTTAAAACCTGCTGTTTATCAACAAACGCGACCAAAGAAACAAACAGTCAACAAAACTAGCTGGTAGCACTACAGAAAAATGCAAGGGACTCCGGGTGCATTAACCTTGGTTAGTATACACACGTCTACCAGCCATGGAAATGGACAACGTCTGGTATCCTGTCCTGGATGGAAAAACTATTTATATGTCACATATATATGGGAATTTTGGACATGTGCAGTAAATTCATACTATGGCGTACTTATCTATAAATGATAATTTATGAGCAATGTGAGCGGTTGGAAAAATTATATAAGACCATACATGTCATCTTATGTAAATCGTCGAAATATGATAGTTCCATATGTGTGAACATATAGGTTTACATATACAGGGTGGCCAAAAAAAAGGGGAACCTTTTTCATAAATTGTTAACTTTTTTGTTTTTTGTGGTTTTTCCAATTTTGCACAAATGTTGATTGCTTATGTCTTTTTGATTTTAACTGCCATTGTGTACAATTGCATTCGTGCTCGTGTGACAATTTACACCCATACCCAGGGGTACCGAGAGCCAGGACCGGGCCCGGGGGAATGGGACATTTGTGGACAGTTGTTACATACGTTTATACGGTTATGCATTTATATTTGATTACATAGCCAGTATAAAACTGCAGTACTTAATTTACTTCGAAAAATTTTTTAAATCTAAAACCTGTATTTTCTAGTTTTTAGAATTTTTTTTTGTTTTCTTTTAAAAAAATCATGCACATGAAAGGCCGTCTTTTAAATTTTACATTTTGCAAACAAAAAACTTCGAAACATTTTTTAATTCTAAGTCGTTTTCAAAACAATTTTTGAATTTTGGTTGTGTTTTATTAAGCAAAAATCATGCACCTGAAAGACTTTCAACATTCAAATCTTTTTTCATCCATATTTCCGGGGGGCGGGCAAGGGGTATTTCCCCCCTTCTCCCCTCTGTCGTCAGGACTGCCCATACCTCGCTTTACGACCTAGATATACGTTCTGGAAAATTAGGACGTAAAGCGACAAGCCGTATAACGAATAAATTATTTTGATACAAAAAATGCAAACAATACAGCATTTTTTTATCTGTAACTAAACATTTTGGCCGTAAATCGAAAAAGTGCCATAATTAAAAAAGGCCGTTATAGTGAAAGGCCGTATAGCGAGATATAGTCTAGGTGCAACAAATGACGTTTAGTGATGAAGAGCGAAACACGACATCATCTTTGCGAAAAACGAAATTATATGGAGCAAAACCGTTTTTAAGGAAATTTCCTGATAATTTGATAAAGGTTGATCGCTTGGTGAATTAAGCAAACTTTTGCACAAAATTGATTGAACTGGATTGGAGAAACACAGAGTTGGAAGTCGAAGGCCAAGATCTGTGAACACAGAAAATAACATTACCAATGTAAAGCCGGGGCTCCACCAAGACGTACATTGTACAATTTTGATATTTACATATATTTACAAAATGGCGGCTGGAACAAACCCGGAGGGCAAACATTTTTGCATATGTTTGTAAAAACGTGTACGTACAATGTACGTCTTGGTGGAGACCCGGCTTAGGGAGCTGGTACTTAGCCAAGAAAACCAACCACAAAGTCAGCGTGAAATTTCACGCAATTTACAAATATCACGATCTTATGTTCAAAACATTATCAACAAAGATTCGTGATGTAAAGAATTAAGACGCAGCATTCTGGCCACTATGATGAACTTGATCAAACAGTAATTTTATACTCGTCAGTTTCCCAGGGACGCAAGTCTCCGGCCCTGTGTTGCAGTGGATGGAGGACTGAGTACAAATTGAAATGGCTGTTTTGTTCGTACGTTTGTTGACTATATTTGTACAAAATTAGATTTATTTTGATTAAAAAACAAAAATGCTACGAATTTATGAAAAAGGTTCCCTTTTTTTTGTGTCCACCCTGTATTAGCTTACATCCGCATATGCATGTATTATACATGTCCAATTTCTGATATGTTCATGTATGACTGTTTATGGACAGATTCTGGTATATGAGGCTTACAGCAATTTCAAGTTTTGCATCACATATGATGCAAAACGTTACACACATCATCACATCGTTCATCATGCAGCAATGTGCATGGTGCACTTCAAATTCCCAGCGCCACCTATGGTTGTAATTGTCACAGACTGTACACAGACCAGAGAAGATTCCCACGACAAAACAGCGCCAATTAGTAGATGGAAGAGGTCAAATGATGCTCCAAAGAAGAATCTTCCGTGAAGTGACCCTTGGATTAGTTACCCATGATTTGACGAGGTCAAGACTAGAACAAACGGTCCCATTGTCCACTATTGTCCGGGGGATGGTTATGAAGAACCCTCCCCCCTTCATTTCTGGATCCGTGAAAGCAGTAAAGGCAATGGGAGTGCAGTCACCCTATAGCCGCCGCCACAAGTTTTGGTAGAAAAAGGTCCTCGAGGGAGTTTTCTATATACGGTGGACACTAAACTGAAAGCTAATGGGCGACATAACCGAATAAAAGAAAAGAAGCCGGCAGCACGTTAAACAAGGGGAGGGAGGGGGGACCCAAATGGTGGCCTTTTTACCTAAAAAAGCAACTCTTCCCAGGCCGCCAGACCAACGTTCTATAGCCTCATTCCTAATGACCAGAACAAGCTTTCAACTTCAACCTTGTGTTTTTTCCTCACTCCGGCCATTGTGTGGTTTATTGGAGGTCGAACCGCCACTGAAAACACCCATAGGCATCAATAAGGCATTGGGAGACACCGCCCTATTGTTTCCAATCGATTCAAATGGGACCGTTTAAACTCCTTAAGTCCCATTGCCGCAACCTACCCGAGCTTATAATGCCCAATTTAGATTAATATCAGGGAAATCGGAAAATAAAAATACTGATGGCGTACTATAGGCGTGGGAGAGTGAAAACATGGAGGAGGAATACTTGCCCTTGTAGACAAAATATATAGGGCCATATACATGTCTGAAAACATGGCGTTTTATGACAATGTATATGGAAGAAAACGTGGACTTATACAGTGTAATATTTCTCAAAGTATTACTTTGAATGTGGCACATACAGGGTATATATATATTAAATATACAGATGTAGATATGTGGACATATTTGTGGGAGTATGATCATATATTATGTCCAATTTCTACAAGTCCACATTTGGAATTTCCAATACAGTGGAACCTCCGTTTACGAGCTTAATCCGTTCCTCGACCCTGTTCGTGAACCGAAAAGTTCGTTAACCGAATCAGTTTTCCCATTGCAATTAATGTAAATCCAAATAATGCGTTTTTTGTTCTAGAATTTTTTTTTGACACGTTATGGCTTTTGTGTGGAAATAATACAGAATTTGTCATGCATTGCATCTGCAATTGGCGTGGATAAAACAAGACACCAACTTTTGATATATTTGCAATGTAGGTTATACTATCTTTCAAACTAATATCGATTTTATTTTAAATCCTTGGGAATTATTACATTTTTGATGTTACCTGTATTTAGTAAAGCTTATTAGTAACAAAGATGTTCTGCTGAATCTAGTAAAACAATTACATAAACCCGGACCTCTGATTGGTGGTCCAGAGAAATGTGTTCGTACACTGAAGCATAGTTTGTAAAGCGAAACAACATTGTTCGTAAACCGAGGTTCCACTGTATATCATTTTTCCAACCGGGTGGTTTCACTTTTTTAACGTGGATGTACAATGCTATCTTTCCTGCAAATTAGAAGCAATGTGAAGCCAGTTTGAAAACCAGTTTAACTTGATGAAATAAAGGTTCTTAACCTTATAGTTGTCGATGACACCAATCGATGGCTGGTGTAGACTGTCATTATCGAAGAAATGAGATCATATATACTGCTTCATAAGAACAAACTCATATGATTGTTATGCATAAAATTCAAGATGGAAAACTTATACATGGTAATTTATGAAATTTCCTGCCTTTTATGTCGATATATGGAAAAAAACGTGAAACTTACAAAACGTGACATATATCACTATGTATTTCTCTGATATATTTCCATATATGCCCAAATTCTGATAAATCCATATATAAATTTTCTACCCTCGCCATCTTCGTACAGAAAATTATACCTGCTTAACAAATATGAAATTACAACAGGTTAACGAAATTGTGACGTAACAAAAAATATAGGATGATATAAAATCCCGCGGGTATAAAAATTATACAGGTATAATTATATATATGTATATATCCGAATGATGCTGTAAATGTAAGAAAAAATATAATATAATATCACTTTATTAATGAGTGTGGTATCCACAATATCTATTACCATATTAACTGGCAGATGTAATTTGCATATCCAGCATCTCCCCTTGTTTGGCTCCTAAATAAGGTATTCATCTACCCTAATACCATTAAAGGGGCCCCTGGATTTTTTTCTTCAGTATAATCGGGGGGTCAACTTAAAGGGGGCTTTAATTGGGTTCCTATACTGCTCCTCGAGTTTTATTTTTTTATTCTGCATTCAGATCAATGATATAACAACTCGTAAGTAATAATGCCTGGGAGGTTAGCAAATTTCAACAGTAGGCCTAAACGAATGATAATGTGGGTCCAGAGTCGCCCCTACTGCATTTTGATAATGGCCATTTTATGTTCAATACCTCGTTTAATAGTAGCGAGGATGGGGGTCAGCAAGAATATTGGGGGCCATAAACAAGAGCGCCCCCTGTAAAACGTAATCCATCCATTCTTTTACGCGTATAATCCAATTAGAAACGAAAGGACCAGGCAATGGCAATTGGTTAATTGCACCTGTTATTACTGTCTACTGTATGGCCCACGGCATTTTTAATGACTTAAAAAAATCCATGAGCCATAGACCTATAAGGTTTAATCACTTGAAATTATACGACGCCATAGGTATCTTATATTGGTTTTATTTCGCTAGAGTGTGTACACAAAATCGAACCTCTATAAGATAGACACAAAAAAACAAGTGACGACATTTAACGAGCCACTCAGGGGAAACAAGGGCTCGTAAATGTACACCAAATTCTGTTTTCACACGGTTGGATACACATGTAAAAAACACGTACAGTACATATACATATGGGGAAATGAAGATTGGTACCATATAGCCTCCAAACTTCAATACACATTTTATCTGATTTTTAAATAAGGAATTTTGGGATTTATTTGCATATGTATCTGGTCTCATAAACCATAGTTATAGATATAGTAAAACAATGCAGTTATCAAAAAATCCTAACTTCACAATTTTCTCATAAAACTTCTAAATTGGACATACCCTGAATATGTCATGACCGTGATCCATATATATATATATATAAAAAGAATATATTATTCCTAATGTGTATTTTTTATACAATGTACAATATATAGTTTCCATCAGGGAATATACATGTTTCAAAAGCTTATTTAGTCTATAAATAAAAAAATGCAAAATTTAAGTTATAATGTATGCATTTATAAATTGACTAAAAAGTAGATTAAAATATATTATGCAATATATAGACAATGGTTTCCATGTGAACACCCCAATAAGTAATTAATAGAAACTTGTGCCCAATCCACAGAGGTTCTCAAAGTGAGAAGGTGTAGTATTCGTTATTTTTATAAAAAGGTAGACTTCAAGGTTCTATATAATATTGATGGGAGAATATAATGGTTTGATCAATTTATATATCCGCAATAAAAAAACACTACATGATTTTTAGAGAGGCCTTCAATTTGGTAGTGACGTCATCATCCTCGTGTCATATTAAGTACATAATAGCATTCATATATGGCACACATTATGATTATTGAGATGAGTGTAATAGAGGTTTATAATCCATAAGTGGTTAGCAGCAGAAGCTGAGCCACTTATATTGTCAATGACAGTCAGTGCCATAAAACCTGAATTTTATTTTATATATGTTGTAAAAATCAGCCATATGATGAGATAATAATTATGACGACTATAAAAAAATTTAGGCAAGTACCACGTCGACGTAGACGTGTTATCGCTTAGGCCCACACAGGCAATGAAATAAAAAAACAATTTTGAATTTAAAAAAAAAATAAAAATAACAACATCGAAGTGCAAATAATTAGTTCAATCATCAACAGTAATTCCACGAAGGTATGATATACCAGAATAAAAGTGGAAATTATTTGAGTGTTATAAAAAAGGAGGCCACAAGAGCAATTTAATGTTGACATATTCAAGATGGCGCTCAATTGCAAGTTATACATGATAAAGTTGACTTATTGCTGTCCCTGGCGTACAAATATATTTGGATATGTGTATATATATATACCCAAATATTGGAATATATGACAATACATCCACGGAAATGTCCATACATCTACGAATATGTCCATATTAGGCCATATATCTACATTGTAAAATCTCTGCAGATGTGTCATACCTGTATACCCTGAGAAATAATAATTTGGCGGCAGGCATAATGGTTCTAAAATGGTTGTGGCACACCATAAATATTTTATATTAAGGGGATTACAACCCTATCCTTTTCAATGGGTCAAATTTGCAAAGACACTCATAGTCAAATAAAAAAAGATTAAATAAAAATAAAAATTGTTTAAAATAGCTTAATAAATCAGCAAGGGACTTCGCTTGTCATTTTTCATTTTAAAATAGTAGATTTTTTTAAAATTAAATTATTATTTGAATTTTTGCACATACAACTTGCCTATCTCATGCCGCCACCTGCTGGCAGTGTGTGCAAACTAACGAACATTTTTCAAACTTGTATATTAATTTTTAAAAAAATCTACCACTTCAAAGTGAAATCAACAAGCGGAGCCCCTTGCTGATCCATCAAGCCACCCCAAACAATTCTCACCCCCACTCAAACCTCCCTCATTCAACTGTGAGTATCTTTGCAAGCCCGACCCATTGAAAGGGATAGGGTTGTGATCCCTCTTAATTTGACTGGTAGAACTAATCTGTTATATCACGAACAATTATTTATATTTGGTTCATTGGGGAACTGTTTTTCAATCCCCACAAAATAGACTTTAAATAGTCTGAACAAGGAGGTATTGTCACGGCACACCATACATTTTTAAGGGGGATCAATGGGTGAAATTTTGAAACACACTTTCAGCCAAACAAAAAGAGATTAAATAAAAATAAAAATTGTTTAAAATA
>JAQGBW010005791.1:0-11473 GCA_034698625.1 Julus scanicus
AATCTCTTTTTGTTTGGCTGAAAATGTGTTTCAAAATTTCACCCATTGAAAGTGATAGGGTTGTGATCCCCCTTAAAAACTGCTTTTGATCCAATCCATTTATTTGTTTATTGAGACCATCTTTTGAGACCAACTTTTAATTAACAAAACATTTTGTCACAAATATTTACAATACTAAGATGATTTATTATATCGCTGTGCACTTGTGCAACAAGCAAACATATTGCATGACATCATTTAAAGCCAAAATAGACAAAATATTTATGGAAGTCTAGCTGTTTGTTCACGGTTAATTGCAAAACAGAAGGTCAATAGCTTTGCTCATTAATACCAAATTGAGTTAATTTACTACTGTCCCATTTAAGTACAGTAAGCTATCTGCTAACCAAATATTGCAATAAGTAGAACGTTTTAAATTTTCTGACAAGTCAACAGCAGATGATTGCATAGAAACCAGTTTAGGAATAAACAGAATGGGCTATCTTTATTCGTTTAATTTAATTTTATTTATTCAAGTTATTTTATATATTTGTAAATTCATTAGCATCCTGAAACGGGTGTTCCATAAAAATAGCCGTATGATTTCTCAACACAAATTTTAAAGTAGTGGAATTTTAAAATACATGAGATTAGCCATGCTATTTATTCATGGATATATCACAGTATTTGAAATACAAGGCAATAAAGTAATAATAATTACCCCTAAACTCCATGTTTTAGGGAAGGCTATGGACGTGCCATTTTGTCAACTCTGAGTGACCTCTATAAATAAACAAAACAAGACACAGAATAGAATTGATGTTAGGCAAATCTAAAATAATCGTACATAACCTCACGGCAAGTACACAATATTTTTTTTCTAAAGAGCTCGAACAAATTACTAGAGAGTTGGAAATACAAATTATTGTTGTTGGATATTATATCGGATTTTTCTGTTTAACGAAATTTTCCTCATCCTCGACAGGAAACGTTAAATGGTGTTTAATATAAATTTTAAGTATAATTCCCAGCTTTCCCGAGGTGTTGCAAATGCAGTACATTTCCCGACTTTCAAGGCAGCTTTACACCATGCATAATGGTTTGTTATTGTTATTTTTGATGTATCAATAAATATAAATTTTAATATCCGATATAGTAAATAATGAATAATATCTGCATTTTTACAAAATAAATAAAGTGTGACTCTAAAACTTATTCATGCTAAAAAGTTGTTTCACTCACCTTTCATCCTTCCCTACTTTCCAATAGTAGTCAACAAATTCTGTTCTACCCAATCTCTCCACAAAATCCTCGTCATGAGTAATCACTATCAATTGGAAATTATGTTGCTCCGAGCGCATTTTTATCAGGCTAAATTGAAAGAAAATGTCACAATGAAGACTTGAAGCAAGAAATAACCTAAAATTTCGATCTAACGATTTAAGCCATAAAGCTGGATCCCTTACTCCGATAAAGCTTCGGCTAGACCCTCGATGTTATCGTGATCCAGGTTGGTTGTGGGTTCGTCCAGAGCCAAAATGTTACAATTCAAGCAAAATGTTTCCGCCAAAGCCAGACGAATGATTAGAGAAGCCAAGACCTTGATAAGAAATATTAATTTTTAATTCTTGTCAAACACGGTCTGGTCATGCTTGGGAAAAATGCTAATTTCAATCGCTTCATATTTGTTTTGAAATTTTCTCTAATTTTTGTGAGCAGTCTCATTTCATAAATAATCTGCAATATTAACCAACCTTTTGTCCGGCGCTGCAGCGACCCCTCATGTCGTACTCAACGTCTCCTTTGCCCATCACAACCTAAAATATTGGACACCAAATATTAATTATCGATGAAATTGATTACACAGATCTACAATTAACGAAATATGAGTAAATATCTCTAAAAATAACCGGAATATTGCGGTCAAAACGTTAGATTTTCACCAGATATTCTTAGAAAATATTAAAAATTCAAAGATATTCTACTGATCCCGGATGCAACAATAGAATATTAGGAGTAGTCACAGGACCAGTTTTCATAATAAGGGTGTTAAATTTAGGGCACCATAGTTTCACCGAAAAACAGCACTCACTCTATAGTCATATTTCTTCTTTCTTTTGGCACCTGGGTTGTTTTGGACATCCTCGATATTGGATTTTATTGCAATATAATCAACATCTGGGAATAAAAACCAAGATTTTACATTTTTATACAAAGGTGCAACTAAGAATTTGATTTTGATGATGAATTGCATAACAAATTATTAAGCAACTTACCAGTTCCCCTGTAAGTCTTTGCCCACAGTTCATTGATTATTTTATTGATTTCTTTCATCTTTTGAGTGTGATACTGCATAATGGCACTGAAGAAATGCGTTTAAGCAGAATTTTACGAATATTTTATACCGATGCCAGGAATTAATTCATGTAAAATAATTTGCGAAAGAACTTACGAATCTAAAACAGCCGAGTATTTCCTAAGGTCGTTGCTGATAAATTTGGTAGTCTGTAAAACGTAAATTCTGTTGTGATCAAAGGGAACGAGTTAAACAGGTTAGTGAAAAATACTTAAGGAATAGGTACTGTTGCATCGATCAGTTTTTCTTTGTGCTTCTTCTCGGCATCACGATATTTCGGCTCTTGTAAATATTCTCGCAATTTCCCAATCCTGTCCTCCAATTCTTTTTGCTGACCACCGGCATTACTACGCTGAAAAATCCAACGATGCCATTGAAATGAAAAAATCACCAAGATATTATAAAACAAATATTTTACAAAGAAATGCAATTTACCTCAGATTCGAATTCTTTTTCTCTCTTTTGTAATTTGGCTTTCTCTCTGAAACGAAAAAGAAACATGTTTTGATGTAAGATTGTGATAAATTTTGTAATTGATGACGGTCGCATTCAGATCAATATTCCATTATTGTAATTACGTTTGCAATGTGTTACGGTCCACACCGCCGAGGCTATTTCTCAAATCTGTGACTTCTTGTTTTATGTTATCCACGGATTCTTTCTTCTGTCTATATCTTTTGTTGTCCTGCAAATTTATCACTTTTATCTGTAACGAATAATATTTCACAATGTGGATGATTACAAATACGCTGCAGATTTTGTAAAAAAAGATGAGAAAATAAAAAAAGAAGTAAAATTAACCTCTTGGCCGCTTAGCTCTTCGTTCAACTGCCGATATTTCTCGTTTAACGTTTCACTCCTCTCGGCATCTTTCTTGATCTTCTCGTCGGCTTCTTCCAACTCCTTCTGACATTTCTGAAGAAGTTCTGGCCTTTGACTATCGAGAAACCTTTAAATCGCAAATACAACAAATTGAAAACAATGAAACGCATTCGGTTACTAAGCAATACAGAAAAACTTTCCGTATCTAAATGTTTCAAAGTCCTTAATACCTTGTGACTTCATTGTGATAACCAACTATGTTCAACTTTGCATTATTGACTTCGTTGTATATTTTTTGTGCTTCTTCTAAAGCCTGATCCTTCTGATTTGAGATTTCCTCCTTCTCTTTTTCCAGAACTTTTATATCATTCTGTGAATTAAATTTTGTTATTTAAATTTAAATTTTGGTTTGTATTATCCGGAATTTCAGATTAGCTTGTTTCCAATTAATAAATAATAGCCAACAGGTATATACTAATACGTACCTCAAATGGCATCAGCTTTGTTTTGATATCTTCAATATCTCGTCTAAGAGCTGTGTTGTTGTTTCCCAGCTCCACTTTGCGGTTTTCCAGCTGCGTTATTTTCTGGACGTCGCGAGAGATTTGGACTTGCTCGGCCCCCAGTTTATTCACTTCCGCTTGGAGAGCTTGAGTTTGTTCCTGGTAGTCGCTCAACTTTTGCTGCTTATTTTTGAAGATGCCCTGCAGATTATCGCTAAACAACACATTCCAAGTTCTTAGATCAACTTAATTCAATCAAGTTTTCTGGTAATATCAAGAAAATGCCCTCACGAATTTTTCTGCAAATCCAATTTCTCTTTGCTTACTTCTTCCAAAGATCGAATGCTTTCTGAAAACGAAAAAAAAAACAATCGAGACTTTATTATATACGATAGCTTCCCACGCGCAAAAAAAATGAAGCGATGGAATATCAATTTTGAACAGTTGTTAGAAGACTGGAAAGTAATTTCCCAACCGCATACCTCCGCCAACCAACTTTGTGATTTGCATAATCCGTTTCTCGACCCTTTTCAAATCGGAAATATTTTGGTCAATCAAGCTCAAGTCGGAATGCATGCTTTTTATGGTGGATTCGTCAACTTGCTTGAACATCATTAATTCGTCCACCTTTGTTTAAGAAAATGTTGAAAAAATAATTCAGCCAAAACCATATTGTTCACTCAAACGGCAAAAACAAAAGAAGGAATACCTCCGCTAGTTCGGTTCTTAATTTTTCTGTATCCTCTTCTAAGGTTTTAATTTTTAATTTCAGCTCAGGAATTTCTTTAACAGACAAGGAGTTTTTCTGTAGAATAAATTATATTTCGCTTAGTACGATAAGTAAATTTACTGTAGCCATATAATAAAAATAAAAATGTAGATTCACAATTGACATACAGTTTTTTCCACGTGTCTCAACAGCATTAATTCGTTATATTTCTCCTGTTGGTCTGCAAGAATCTTTTTCTTATTTTCTACTTCACTTGGAAGCAAGTTCAGCTTAGTAGAAAGCTGAAAAGATTGAACGAGATATTTGTAACAGTAATTAGTTTTTGTAGAATTTTTTTTATTTTTTTTTTTATTTGAGACCAACAGATGACAAACTTACTTCCTTCACAAGATCATCGACGTCTTGCGGATCTGGAAAATCACGATGGCAAAGAGGACAGCAAGGCTCAGATTGCTTTATCTTGTCCAGAAACTTGCTGTAAAGGTATTTGGTTCCGGTAACTGATCCGCTCTCCCTAAAATATTCATCCGATCATTATTAATGTATAAGAGATCGTATTGAAGGTGGTTATCTAGACAATTTCATTAGACTTACTCTTGCAGATTCGCTATTAAATTTTTTGAAGTCTTAAGCACAGACTCCAAACTTTTGCTCCCACAGGCTTGAAAGAGCTTCTCCTCAGAATCTAAATGGATATATTGCTAGTTTAATTTGTCTCATTCCATGTAGAACAGAGATGATAGTGACAATTTTTGTTTAGTTTTGAAATTAAATAACGCTTCTGACTCGCCTCTAAGATCTGCTTCTTTTCTTTGCAATTCCTGCCTATTAGAAGATAAAAGATTTTATACTGTGGGCCTCGGTTTCCATCTCAAAACAATGATATCTTATTTTAAAATGCTTACATTTTTGATTTCCTATCCGAATCACAAGTGGCATTTCGAGAAAGTAACTTCTCCCTGCGATTGCGCAACTCGTTTATTTCTCGGGAAAGCTGGCTGGTGGAGAGAAAAAAAACCCGAGAAAACGTCACGCATTAAATCTGCAAACAGAATATTGAAATAATTAACTGTCTTCAAAATTACCTGTTAAAATGATCAATGGCACTGCAAATGCCCTCTTGTGGGACGTTTCCTAGCAAATGCTTCAAAGAGTCTTCATGTTTAGATTTCCTGAAAAACACGGTACAATGGAATGTTATGCAAGTTTTAAATGTAGCATAACTCTAACACCGCAGACTCAGATTATCCGAGCTGCGTGATACAAAATATCTATTACATTATTTTATGAAAAACTATGAAAAACATTTTTTAGAAAAGCTTAGATTGTACATGGTACATTATTTTTCTTAAAATGCTTTCACATACTGAATATGCATGTGTCAAGCATATTTCCAGCAATTACGTTTTACAATTTCACTTACAATTTCTTAATAGTTTCCTCCTTCGTAGTTTTTTCCTTCTTGGCTACTTCCAATTCTGCTTGGCCTTTGGCATGCGTGTGCAAATTCATCATTTCTGTGCTAAAATAGCAAAAAAAGAAGGATAATGCACATTTTTTCGCTGTTCCGTTACAAATATAAAACTAGTGATGGTGATAGACAAGTTAACTTACTCGAGCTTTCTGATTTTTTGATCCAAAGTTGATATTTCCCGTTCTGAATTAGTAATTTCATCTTGCAATGCTTTTGCATCTAGTTTCCCTAAGGCAGCCTGGAGGTCTCGCTCCTTTATTCAAACATTTAATATGAATACCACGTACATTTCCAAATTTAAAAAAAAAAACAATAGAGCTTCAAGTTAAAGAGTTACAGCTAAATCTCACTTTTCTCTTCAGTTCAGCTTCAACGATTTGCAATCTGGATGCAGATGCTTCAACTTGAATAAGGTCGTTGTTAATTGAACGAAGTTCTCTCTGATTATCAATCTAAATACAATAAATCACATGATTAGAGCACTCACCCTCTAGAAACATAACTTAATTTCCATACAACTTAAGTTGCAGTCTTCACCAAACTTTTTTTTAAATGCTGACATGTATGGACATTTAATTTTTGAACAAACGTTCTTACAATTTGCTTGTTTTTAGTCGATTCCATCGTCTGATACTTTGTCTTGGATTCACGCAAATCATTTAACTTTCCTTGGGTGGTTTTCTCCTGTTCTAAGAAATCATTCTGGAAATGAAAGACATAAAATGTGTAAATACTAGGGATAGATGTTGACAATTTTTTTTAAGAATAACATTGCTATAAATGACTGATGAAGGCCCCATGGGACTCGGCCCATCACGCCTAATAACTCTAAATGATATGCAAGTTTAAAAGAAAAATGAAGAAAATAATAAACGTCTAACCTTTAACTGTCTTTGGTCATTTAGCATCAGCTCCAGTTTTCTTTCCAATTCTGTTTGGACAAGTCGAATTTTTTCGCTTGTAAGCTGACCACTGCTGAGAGTAACTAGAAGATAAAGATTAAATTGCATACAATATAATCCGAAAAAGTTGTAAATACAACAAAATTAGAAATCCTACCACCAAGTTGGTATTTTTCGCATTTTGATCTGGCCAATGTATCTCTCTTTTTTACTATTTCCTTGTGTTGCTAAGTAAAACCAATCATAATAATTAAATGATGCCACAGCATCATGCAATTAATTTCTTTATTACATAATAACGGCACTCACTTCCATTTCTGTTTGCAATTTTCCCAAACGCAGCAACATATCCGATCTTTTTGTCGTGAGTTTCTCCTCTTCAGCTCTCAATTTAAGTAACTTTTGCTTCACCTGAAAATGCCCAAATATAATCCTAAAACTCATAGCTCTACATTCTGTTTTTCTATTTCAATATTTTTAGTTATTTAAGAAAACAAAACTTAATTGTAATCCAGTCTGAACAATTCTCGCCTTTGTTAACTGTGAAAGACAGTCCTGTATATAGCTTTACACTATCCTTTTTACTTACATCTTCTTTCTCGTTCCTTTTTTCTTCTAACTGTCGAGCAAAATTTCTTAATTGTTGAGTAAGTTCAGCTGTGGTTCCTGTAAAAATTTCCCCGATGTTCTTGGACAAATCTTGGCATGCTTTGTCTTCTATTTTCAATTCGGTCTCCTTTCGTGCTATTTATTACATTTAAACTTAGCACAATTGCAACAAAATTTTAAAAAATAGAAAAGCAGACGTGTTATTCTTACTAAGGTTAGTCTCAATGTCTTGAATTTTTGTCTCTTTTCTACGAAGTTCATTTAATTGTGCCTACAAAAGAGAAATAAACTTTTTATGGTAACTTATAGAGCCAGTCGATCAACAACAACAAATATATGTATAACAAGTTATTTACAACAATAGGCTTCAATCTCTCTTCAATGCTCTTAACTTGGTCCTTGGAAGCTATCAGCCTTGTCTCCGCCTTTTCCAACTCAGTTTGCAACTGTAGTTTATACATGAAATTCACCATTATAATTTACCAGCCATCACAAAATTCACAGGAATTCCAAATCCATAACTCATATCATTGACATCCGAGCAAATAAGTCTTAAAATCATTATTGTTTTATTCTTGCTTAAAATATATTAACGGGACACAGTTTTAAATTTAATTTTACAAAATCGAGGCTTTCAAAAGCATAATTTTCGAAACTCATCGAAGCGTTTTGGAAAATTCGATAATTCAGCGGGTTATGAAATAGATTATTTAATTTCTAAATCGTGTAAAAATACATGGCAATATAGTAATATATAGTTTATATTATACATTAATATGGGTATATTGCCAAATATTATAACAATTTTTAGCATATTTTTATTCTAGAAATAAGCATGACCTACCTCTAGAGCTTGATGTTTGTTCTGCTCAAGGTACGTCAATTCAGTTTCGCAAAGTCTTAAAAGTTTATCCTGAAAATATATATTTTTTAAATGGATTGTCATATG
Source organism: Julus scanicus (assembly GCA_034698625.1). NCBI lineage: Eukaryota > Metazoa > Arthropoda > Diplopoda > Julida > Julidae > Julus > Julus scanicus. Next base: position 8,325 of record JAQGBW010005791.1, read on the forward strand.
AGACCTAACAATCTCGAACCCAATTCAATCTTGACTTAAAGTTGACTCACGCGATCTAATCTGAGAGCTTGCATGTTGTCCAACGCTTTAATGTAGCGTGTTGCAGAAAATATTTCATCAAATTTTTCCTTTAACGTTTTTGCATCGTCCAGGGGCCTTCAAAAATAAACAGAGAAACTGCTCAAAATTTTAGAAATAAAATCCAATATTGCACAATGACATTGATTCTAACAAACCAGTTGGAATCTTCTTGATGGCAAAACACTACATTATTCAAAATCGCCTTTGAAACGCCTAAAAAGGAAACCATCTGAAAATGTATAATTAATATATGATCAAACCTCGAAATAGAAATTTAGAATGTTAATGTGCGCTTCATTTAAAGATATAAAATAAGTTAGCAATTAATTAAACATGCCTCCCTGTTCAATTCCGTGCATTTACGTGTGCGCTACATTTAAAGATATAAAATAAGTTAGCAATTAATTAAACATGCCTCCCTGTCCAATTCCGTGCATTTAGAACTGATGCTAACCACCTGCAAAATTCACAAAAAACAAAAATGCATCATTATAAACAAAAATAAAGCAGAAAGAGTTATTCCTGATAATCATTATCAGGAAAATGTTCTTTTTAATCTGTAATGCACTGAACTCTGAAATACAAGTACTTTTAACCAACCTTCCCATCATCGTTAGTTGTCTTAATTGTCCCATCCAAAGAACTAAACGAAACAGTTTTGGCCTGGAATATTTTAATACACAAATTTACAGTAATATTGATGATCCTGATGAAGCATAAATATTTAAGTGACGACTCACTTTCTGGGTACCACGACAAGCTCTGGTAACCACCACATCTTTGCCTCGAATGCTGGTAAATTTCAATTTTATTCGTGCTTTTACTTCAGCTTCTTTAGCAAGCTAAAATAAATTCATTACTTTGCATACGGTTTCAAGCCTCTAGTTCTACTACAAAAACTTGTCATAAGACCTCCAAGCAAAATGGTAAAATTTTTGTACAAAAAATTGTAAAAAAAATCTATGTTGGAAAACATCGGGAACAGATTCTATATTTTAATATAAAGTGCTCAGTGGTGAGCAACATGAAATTGTCAGTTACCTTTGGGTCGTGTATGAAGGCACCAGACCGCATGCAGTTAGGTGGCATATCGCCAGTGGTCACGTATCTCAACGATTCAATAATTGACTGAAAAAAATAAACACTAATGGTCAGAAATAATCTGTCAGGCATAATAAAATAAATCTTCAAAAAATGCATCAGCTGGCTCGGTGTTACAAAAAAACGAAATTTTAATTAATTGGCGAACCAGAAAAGAGATGACATACTTTTAATAAATGTACGCTGCTATTTTTTAAATATTTAACAACAACCACACAGCCTCTGAATGCAATTGTCAATATTATCCTGATCATACCGTTTTGCCTGTCCCATTAGGACCTAGAATGAGCGTCAGAGGAGTAAAGAACTGTATACACTGTTCATCACGTGGCGAAAAGCTACGCACACCCAAGATACTTAGTTTGTCCAATGCAGCCATTTTACAATATATTCAGCTTGAATCTACAAGTACACAAGTAGCAATTGGATATATAAATAATATAGTTATTTCTCAAACGATGTCATGATCTTCCAATCTTCCTTTTTATACGCTTAAGATTGTAATAACAGCCCGCTTCACCGACTGTTGAATTTTTGTAAGATTATTTACTCGATGAAAATTCCAAATCGGTCATCTGATACCTACTAGACATGGAAGGTGAAACTACCATACAATTTTACTTGAGCAGTTCTCAAATTTTTTGGTCTCAGGACCCATTAACGCACTTAAAAATTATTGTGGACTTCAGTGAGCTTTTATTTGTCTAAGAATGAAACAATGTGGACATGGTGATTGGGAAATTTTGATTACTTTTTTTGAATGACCCTACACTTTCGAACATGCCTCAACAAGTCGCTTATTGTTTTGGTAGCATATAGAAGTGTCTGAAGTGAGCACGTCAAACTTACTGAATTACTATAATTACAATGCATTTACATATTCATATGAGACACTAGCTATGTATCTTTACGTTGTTGACGAAATAGCTTTTGGCGGCTGGAATGCCGGTCGGTTGCGGGTTGCCATAGGCATAGCATGGTATTCCAGCCACCTACAGCTGTTTATCGCCAAATACGTGAAATTACCTATTCGATTAGATCAAACTATTCAAGACTTGTTCTTTTGCCAGTCTATAGAGCATCGTTTTCACTAACCATAACCACTTATTTAGCGAAAATCAATGACAAATACAATATTAAAAAGAAATATACTACATACCTAAAGCGCGCCTTATTTACGAAAATACGGAGTCTGGGAACGACCATGTACGGAGTCCGCAACACGCCCCAACATAGTTATAACACGCCTATTTGAAGCGCGTCTACTTAACTTGACCAATAAAACCTGAGCTTGAAGGGTGTAACTCGACGGGAAACTTGACAAGAAGTACATATGCCATTTAATTACCTAAACATGGTACTTTCAGGGCTCCGTAAAGTGATATAATATCGTATATAATCGTGTACGACGAGTTGAGACTTGCAGCAATCATGCAGTGACATGTTAATTTTCACTCCCAACTGAAAAAAGGCTGTTATTTGTTTTAATACTCCATATGTTTTAGACATTTTTGATATGATAAGATAAAAAGATTAGAAAGAAAAATGCACATTAGAATTAATTACTTTAAAATATAGTTTTTGTCTGTCTGTTACTTCAGATAACCCTGCTTGATAAATTTGAAACTTCAATGATTAAATTGATAAAAATATATAAATACAGAAAATAACACGTAAATCAAACTATCCTAATGCCATTTAAAAACTTATCTAAAATTGTTAGAAAATTGCGAATAGGATCCCAGAAAGACCAGAAAGAAAATGCAAATTTGCATTTGTTTTTGGCGAGGTTTGACTTTTGATCCAAAGATGGCATTGCATGCACAACCTATAGACTGAAATATACAAATTACGCAGCGCCATCCTTGCACAGAAATCAAGTTTTGTAAAATACTGTGAGATACCCAGGTTTTTAGGGAAAGTATATTAATTAGAAATATTGAAAATCCTATGTTTTTATATTAATT
>JAQGBW010005792.1:0-11473 GCA_034698625.1 Julus scanicus
CTGAAATGGAATTTCAAAGCATGCTGAAATGGAATTTCAAAGCATGCTGAAATGGAATTTCAAAGCATGCTGAAATGGAATTTCAAAGCATGCTGAAATGAAATTTCGAAGCGTGCAGAAAAATGGAATTTTAAAGCTTGCAAAAATGGAATTTCAAAATAGAACTAAATGAAAAGAAGATAAAACAGCGATGACAAAATATTTAAAAACTAAGATTTTACTGTCTCTTCTCTAGTTTTCAAAACAGAAAAACAGCTACAATTTGCTTTAACTTAAGTATAATCATTTGTGAGTTTAATTGTTGGCAGTTATTGCTTCTATTTTGTTCTGTTGAATTTTTATTTCGTGAATAAACTAAACTTATAAGGAATTCAGAATTGTGTTATTTGGAACAGGAACACGGTTTCAGACACGATCACTATTTTCTCTATGTTATGGTAATTACCAAAAGTGCCACTTATCATATTTCGAATGTCTGAAATACACAAAAATGCCCATGAAGAACTCCTGAAATGTTGTAGTCCACAGGATACGAGTCCCGACTGTTTAAATCGAAGAATGTATGACCAAGTTGCGATTTTTTTTATTGGGTTCTACTTTTATATGACTCACAGTGAAGAATTATTAAAATTGTGGATCCATTTACAAACTTCAGCGGCACACTGGTTTTTAAGAAAAAGAACATGTATGGTTTCTTAAATTTCATTTTCTGTATTTGAAAAGTAGGTTTTTTTCCTTACATTTTAGCTTATTGAGTAGTATTCGTGTAGTTTTATTCCACGTTGACTTTGATTTTTTTTATCCTTTTACGGATTGCGAATCTAATTTTATTCCGAAAAGCTCTTTTAAACTTTTTTTTTAAAAAAAGCCAAAAGCAATACTAAGAATTTCTTTATCAGTCCATTAACCGTCGTATATATATTCTGTAAATGTATTTTAGATTCGTATACACATTTTGGGTATTTGAAAAATGAGGTTTAGTTCCTAGAAATTATCTTAAGTTGTCATTCGGCTTTCGTTTTGAGTTTAAAGTAAATTGAAGCGAGGGGCTTTTGGGTCCTTTTTCCTTCTCATCTTAAGTCTTTGATATTCTTCCCAATTTTTCCATCATCGACTATGAAAGCCTATTTTGTGGCTTACATTAAGCGTTGCCTGATGTACATAATACGAAAAGGGCTGCTGGAAAGTTTAATAGGAGTTTAAATCTCAAGGGGAATATATTTTGGGCATAATACGCTTAAAGGACCCCTATACGTTTTCTGTCCATTTTGGATTCTTCGTGTACTTTTAAAAGGGTCTTTCTCGTGGAAATGTCGTTAGATGTCAACGAAAAGAGCAAAGGAGGAGCCATTTTATTTGGTTGATGACAACATAAAAGGATCCCCGTTTTCATACCAAATAAATAATGAGAATAGAATGGACCAACTGAATGCATTTGCTTGTTTTATGGGCACAAATTTACTCCCAACAATGACAAAATTGCGAAATAATGCGTTTTCATACAGATGTAGGGCCGGTTATGGCACTCACATACTTATACGACGTCAACATTCTGCACTTTATATACTTGGGTTGTAATTGAGTACATTGAAGGAATTTGAGTAACGACTTAAAGGGTATACTGAGTGCAAAGAGTAATTGAATACAAAATGTACAAAAGTAATTGAATGCAAATGCACTCCATTAAAAAAATGTACTCACGATGGGTGATTATACAGTCCTCGAGTATTTACGTAATTTTAAATTATGAGTACCGATGTAATAGAGTATGAAATACTTTTAAGTGAGTAATTGAGTCGCATTTAATAAGTTTGAGTAACTCGAAACGATGGTCATTTTAAAAGCTTATATGAATGAATCTTATTTTTACATTTCTACTTATGATTATTTTGTACTGATTATATTGTGTACTTGTTCTATTTCTCCTCCATAAACTATTAAGATTTCGCCGTTTCTAAGAGGGTTTATTTGGTGTACTCATATTCATTAAGATTTTATCGAGTTCCCAAAACGATATTTTCGCAATCCGCCATATTCATACTCAGTACTCATATCTACGAGTACAAATTATCCCAGCCTGGCTTCGATGCTACTCGTACTACGGAGTACGATTCCGCAGGTACTCGTAATCAGTACTTCCGCACACGAGTACATATTTGCCCAAGTTTGAATATTACTCATTTTATACGACTACTGATTACACGTACACTACCTATACTGTAGAGTACCTACTCATGAGTACAATTTGCCCAAGTCTGCTTAAGGCACTTAAACTACATATTTTAACCCAAGTTCCGAGTACTTTTGATTTTTACAAAAAATTGGAAACTAATACTTTCAGTTTTTTTCCAACCTGGAAAACCAAGGATTTGAAAAAAAATTTACTTTTGAAAATAAATGAACTTTCAGCATGTCATCTTCTCTCAAAATCCCTTTTTCCAACTTTTTACTAAATTTCACAAAATTTTACCAAATTTTACAAAATTTTACTCAATTTTACAAAATTTTGATCAATTTAGATCAATTTAACAAAATTTTACTCAATTTTACAATTTAATTTTGTGTATATTACTCTCTATTGGGAACTGAAAACATTCATAGCCACGCCTTATTCTGGTTCAGCACCCCCTGGTGGCGTTCGAATTAAAAATGACTGTTTTTTTGGAGGGGGGAGGGGTATTTGTGAAAGTTTAGTTTGGCAATTAGGACCGTAACAAGTAAACGATTTGACTTTAATTTATTTTTTGTGGTAGGTTTTAATAGATCTTCCTATTGGCTGAATAACAACTTAGATTAATTTCCGAAAATGAAAGTGAAGTTTTTTTTTATACGAGTGGATTTTACCCAAATTGGCTACAAAAAAACAGTGTTTTTTATGTTATCCGTGTACAGGGACGCGTAGTTTTAATTAAATTAAATCTATTTTTCAGCATAAGCAAGCTTCAGTAAGCTACAAATACGCTATCGTACTTAGGAACGGTATTAAACCTAATTTTTTTCCTCGCGGATTTATTTCAACAAGGCTTCAATATCCTAATCTTGTTTGTGTTCTCAGAAATACAAGCCTTCAAAAAGAAAAAAAGTTAAAAAAAAAAAAAATGCTGATGAAAAACGTAATCGTTTTGCACGCAGGTGGAATTTACGTAAATCTCAGGAGAGTTGGAAATTGCCATTGTTTTTTCTGATAAAGTACTTTGTTCCGACAAAAAAGTCCCATAGATTTAAATGGTCTTAACACAGTGGCGCCCCCAATGAGTGAACCTCTCATTTCCAGAAATTTGTAACATAGGTATGCCTTAATACGGCACGCTGCCTTAATAAGAGGGGCGGTCAAAAAGTCTTGCATATTAGTTTATTATTCGAAAACCAGATGTCGTACAAAAAAACTGAAATAGCCATTTTAAAGAGCGAGAAATTTTCTATTTTTGAATGTAGGACCCGAGTTTTTTGACACATTTATCCGAACGTTTGATGAGATTGTTTCTACCCCTCTCGTAAAATGCGTTACGTTGGCTATGCGGATATTTCCGAACCGGAAGTTTCACATCATCGTCTGTTTTGAATATTTGACCACTCGAGTGTTCTTTTAGTGGACCAATGAGATGTAAGTTGCTCAGGTCAAAGGTCTTGGGGCTGTATGGAGGATGTTTCGATGTTTCCCACCCAAAATTGTTGATCTCGTGGTCTGTGACATGGGCAGAATGGGGACTTCTCTTTTTGTCAGTTACAGTTTCGCCTCCTTTCTTAAAGTTTAAACACCATCTCTGTACCGTACTTCGTGAAACACATTTGTCATCATAAACTCCTAATATTTCACTATAAATTTCACTCGGTTTCATGCATTTCAACACTGAAAAACGAATAACACTTCGTTGTTCCTCTCGCGAAAACGCTTTCGAGTGAGGCGCCATTTTGTTTTTGATAGTTTGTTAGAAATTCTGTATGAATTGTGGCGCCATGGAGTGACCTAAAACCAGAATTTCCTGCTCTTTAAAATGGCTATTTCAGTTTTTTTGTACGACATCTGGTTTTCGAATCATAAACGAATATGCGAGACGTTTTGACCGCCCTTCGTACATGGTTTTTTTTAGAAATTCTGTATAAATTGTGGCGCCATGAGTGACCTAAAACCAAATTTCCTGCTTTTTAAGGCGGTGCACAAGCCAAATCCAAGTCCTGTACCTGCCATGTATTTTTTTTCAAACACATTTTTCGAAAGAATACACATATTTTACAATATATTTCCGAAATTTAATATTAAGGAGAGTATGAACTACCATGTAGAAAAGGTGTTATTTGAATATTTTCAGTAAAAAGCCTAAAATAAGTGAATTTTTCTGCTTTCACTGATTAATCGTAAGACTCTTGCTGCCCCCTCAAATCAAAATAATGAACTACACACGTTTTGAAAAACATTTTTTAAAAAAAAGCTAATTGGTATTTTTTTTTAAAAAATTGCTCTATTTGGTTTCATTTAATATGGTTGATCATAATACAATTTTTTTATTGCGCATAGTTGTATTACTTTGCCCACATCTGGGTTTGAAAAAAAAAAAAACATGCCAGGTATAGGCTTTTGCTCAACTTAAAAATGGCTATTTTAGTTTTTTTGTACGACATCTGGTTTTCAAATAATAAACGAATATGCAAGACTTTTTGACCGCCCTTCTGTATGAAATGAGGCGCCATGTAGTGACTTAAAACCAGTATAAGGAAAGCTGTATTTTCTGGGGTTTTCTCTCTCGATATAGATGGGAACTCAGGTTTAATTCGCGAATTGGTCTTTCTAACCGAGGGAAATGTAATTTTCTGATAAATATTTTATCAAGTACTCAATCAGTCGTCTCGAATATGTCGAGATTTTCGTCGAAATGCCAATCTTTGTTAAAATCCACCCTAAAAAGAATTGCCATTCTTAGGTGTAATATGGTTAGCGGCACATTTTGTGCCGTAAAGGATTCTCATGTGTGCCGCGGAAGTTTTTGAAATATCTATAAACTGGACATTAGGCATGTCCATAAATAAGAAAATTATCTCATTTAAAACGTGCATTTATTATTTATTTTAGTGAGCTATAGTATAATAAAGCCATTCTTGTGCAGTTACAAATGTGGCTTCTTATTTGGTTTGTCGTAAGAATTTTGGCAGCATTTCGACAAATTATAAGAAAATTATAATTTTATAACCAGTATTTAATATTGGAAAAATAAGTTTGAGAGACACTTTCGTGTTAGTAAATTAATCTAATAAAAAAGTGTTTTCCATTAAGAGAACAATTTTGTTGTTACAGCTGTTGTATCAATAATAATAATAATAATAATAGGTTTTGTTTGATGTTTTTTTATTATTTAAATAAGAAAAGTGTTGAAATAGTACGAGTCGAAATGAATTGACGTTTTTTGAGTTGAAATTTCAGTTACTATGTAAATAATAAATGGGAGAGTTCAATTTTTTATAATTTAATTAAGTGCAGGTGCAAATAAAACAAAATATTCCCTTCGTGAAACAATAAGAATTATTGAATTTAAGGTTATTGAATTTTCTTGCCATTGCAGCAAATATTTGTTAACGGTCATCTTATATATATACAGCGTGACTAAAAAGGCTATTCCCCCCTTAAATATTCTTAACAGGGAGAAGATTAAAATTGTGATAAAGGAAACATATATAGGAACCATGGATTGCGAAATTTAATGATGCAAAACAAGTTTTTAAAAAATTTGGGTGACGTCTTTTTTGAATGGCTTTTTTGTATGTTCCAACACAATTTCTAGACACCCTTTTTTTCAAAATAATTAAGGACGTCTATGAGAAGGGAGGAAGGTTTGGGACTAAATTTGATAAAATGGACATCTTGCGGACAGGGGGTAGGAAGGATGCGGAATCAAGTTTTGAAAGAATTTGGGTGACGTCCTTTCTAAATATCCCTTTTGTATGTTCCAACATTTTCTGGACACCCTACTTTTCAAAATATTGAAGTACGCAAAAAAGGAGGGAGGAGGTGTCTGGGACTAAAATGGACACCGAGTGGACAGGGGGTAGGAAGGGTAGGAAATCAAGTTTTGAAGTAACTTAGGTGACCTCTGTTTTTTAATGGATTTTTTGTATGTTTCAACACATTTTCTGGGCACCCTACTTTTCAAATAATTAAGGACGCATATAAGGGGCCATTTTGGAAAACAGACTTTTTAGTCACGCTGTATTTGGCGTGCATGGTCATACCTGACCATATGTGTCCAATTTCTGGTCTAGCTATATTTAGAATCAGGCATATATGCAGTGGAACCTCGAGTTACGAACTTAATCCGTTCCATGACCCTGTTCGTAAATGGAAAAGTTCGTAATTAGAATCAATTTTTCCCATTGCAATGAATGAAAATACAAATAATGCGTTCCTAGTCCACATTTTTTAAAACATGGTATGGTTTTATATTTGAAAATAATACAGTATTATGTGTGGAATTAAATTAAATGGCAGTTTAATGACAAAATGCGCAAGAATCAGCGCCGGATTCTGACCTGGAAACGAAGGGCTCGTGTACTAAAGAGGTCCGAAAAATGTCCTCGTTTGTTCAACACCCCCTTTCCTTTTAATTCCCCCTTATCAACGACTCTGCCCGATATTTCACATATTATAATCACTTTTGTGTCGTCGATTTGTGATTTTTGGGGCTCTGCACAACACCAACCTCATCAAATTTGTACGTGGTTCCATAGTGTTAGATACGTTACAAATGCGTGGAAGGTTCACATATAACAGTATAATATCAGAAAAAAGCAGTTTAATTACCAAAAAAGAAACCAGCATTTTCATTATTTAGAATAGTGCAGATCGTTGATTTCGCCATGTTGTCTGTCCTCGGCAAGATCCAAAACGCGATCAAAACTTTCATGTTTAGCAATAATTTCCTTTTTTAAAGCAACTTTTTTAAAGTTATTTGGAACGTTGCTTTCTATTGGTATATCTATTAGTTTTTATAGGTTTCAATTGTTTTATATGGTTTTCTATTATTCAGTCAATATAGCTAAACCATAAAGTCAATAGAGGTCAATACAGGAACCATAGAATACAATTAAAATCAATGAAGTGTCCAAATAACAATAGAAACCAATAGAAATCTCTATTGTTTTTATCTCCAGGGAGCACACAGGGTTTTGTCCCGTTCGTAAATTGGATTAATACGTGGTGTTCGTAAATCGAGGTTCCACTGAATGCGCATTCATTTATTTATTTCCACCAGGAAGATTCTATATCCTTACTTTTCAGCGGGTCCCCCTATGTATAAATGTCTGTTGTTGAATCTTAAATGTGTTTCAGAGAATCGCCATCTAACATGGCTGTTTCATCATCAATTTCATTTTAAGTACGGATGTTTGCTTTTAAAATTGTGGGTGAAATCGAAATTGTTGTTTCTTCTGAGTAAATGTCATCCATCGTCAGACTTTCGTTCGGCCATCATTCCGTCACACGCACTACACAACGTGTCCACGTTGTAGTAAATGTCACAAAATGTCAAACTCGAGGACCCTAAACTGCAGCTCACATCATAGAAAGCACTTAAATTGAAAATTGGGACCAGATGGCGCTTCATTTTTCGCTGACCAAATACTTTTTCAAATCCACATCTGCTTCCACTTTTTTTATATTCTATAAAATAACCGCTCTAATGAGGAAATAAACATTCGATGGACATTTATTTGACGCCATTGTTTACCCATTAGATTTTTAATTTATAAGATGAATGGACGTCGTTCATTCAACCATTCGCATGGGGGCGCTGCACATCGCCCATTTTGAGAAGAGGGGAATGTTATTAACCTCGAAGGGAACATTCAAAAAGGACGTCCCCGAAATTTTATCAAAAAATGATTCCTGTCCACAAGGTGTCCATTTTAGTCCCAGACCCCCCTCCCTCCCCATAGACGTCCTTAATTATTTTTAAAGTAGGGTGTCTAAAAAATGTTTTGGAACCTAATAAGGGGCCATTCAAAAAGGACGTCACCCAAATTCTTTCAAAACTTGATTCCCTACCCTTTATACCCTCTGTCTACGTACGGTGTCCATTCACTTAGAAATCCTGTCTAATTAATGAAAATATAAACAAAAAATCAATATGATATTTCATTTTTTTCTCCTCCCGCAGCAAAATGATTTTTTTTGTGTGCAAAATCCGTTCACATAAAAACAATTAAAAAAAAACTACGTCTGTAAAATATGGAAAATGTTATGTAAAAACTAAAACGTGAATTCTTTCTCTATTTTTAAATGAACGAGAGCGTTTAATATTTTATAGAAATGTCAGTTTTCAGCCTAACAAATTATTCAACAAGAGGGGAAAATTAATTTTGCGCATGAATTTGTTGTTGGTCCCAGAAGAAGCATTTGCGCATGCGTAAAATGAAGAGATTTTTATAAATTAGTTAGGTTTTACTTTCATGTATTAAAGCAGTTGTATATATAGTTAGGAATGTTGCTGGGATTTTTCTTATTAATGTGGTTTAGAACTTTTGCATGTGCAGGAACAGGAGCACGTGAAGGAGGTCTCGCACATGCAAAAGTTCTTTTTTTTTTCTTCTAGAATTCAAATTTTGATCGTTCTTTTCCTGAGTCATTCATACTCGATTACATCGGTACTCAGATGTATTAAATGTGACTCAATTACTCACTTAAAAGTATTTCTACTCATACTCGAGTACATCTGTACTCATAATTTCAGATGACGTTAATACTCGAGGACTGTAATCAACCATTGTGAGTACATTTTTGTAATCGAGTGCAATTGTACTCGTACGTTTTGAGTATGTACATTTGCATTCAGTTACTTTCGTACATTTTGTATTTAGTTTCTCTTTGTACTCGGCACTATTTTACTCCTTTACTCGTTATACTCGTTACTCAAATTCATTCAATGTACTCAATTACTGCCCAACACTGACCTCGTGATTTGTGTTTCCCCTTTTGCATAACATCTATTGTCCAGTCTATCGATTATAATACGTGGCTGGCAGGCGTTAATTAAGCCCATGGTTTGCGGCCCCTGGTGGCCAACTGCTCAATTCCACGGAGCGTATTTAACGCCAGTGACCATTGGTCTTCAGAGGCTTGTTTGGTCTCCGCAAAAGCGATCATGTCGCGCCTATTGCTCGCTAATACGAAGGGCCAAAGAGATATGACCACTGGTCACTCGCTCTTGTTGATATTTACATTCGGTCCCTGGTGGCCAGTCAATGCAACCAATGAAGGAGACCCAAGTACAGTGAAACCTGTCTACATTAAACACCCATGGGACCAGCAAAAGTGTTCACATTAGACAGGTGTTCATTGTATAGAGGTTTGCTATAAAAAGACAATATCCAATGAACTATGTTTATTGAATATAACATTATGCACACAAATCATTATTTTAGTTTTTTTTTAAAAGAAATCTGTAATCGACTGTTGTTTTTTTGTTGTTTTTTGTAGAACTGAGATTCGGTTGAATTTGGAAACATTTCACAAGTTTGTTGGAAACTACTTGAGGTAGTCCTTGCTCACTCAAGTAAGGGGCCATTCAAAAAGAACGCCACCGAAATTCCTTCAAAAATTGAATCTCATAATATACCTCCTGTCCACATGATGTCTATTTTCTCCATTTTAGACCCAGACCCCCCCTCCCCCCTCATAAACAATTTTTTTGAAAAGTAGGGTGTCTAGAAAATTAAAGACGATGCTAATGGAAAATTATGATAAGGGGCCATTCAAAAAAGACTTCCGTCAAAAATTGAACCACCCTCTGTCCATATGGTGTTGAATTTTGGCCTTGACCCCCGACTCTTCTCTTCATCTCCCCCTCATAGACGTCCTTAAGCTTTTTTTTTTTTTTCTGAAAAAAAAAGGTGTCTAGAAAATTAAAGACGATGTTTAGGGAAATTAGGATTAGGGGCCATTTAAAAAAGACGTCCCTCAAAAATTGAACCCCCCTCTGTCCACGTGGGGTCCATTTTTGCGTTGTCCCCCATCTTTTCATCTCCTTCCTCCCCCCCCCCCCTCATCCCTCCCTAATAGCCGTCCTTAAGCTTTTTTTTGAAAAGTAGGGTGTCTAGAAAATTAAAGACGATGTTAAGGGAAATTGTGCTTAGGGGCCATTCAAAAAGGACTTCCTCCAAAAATTGAGTTCTCCCCCTCTTCCTCCCCCTTTTCCACATGGTGTCCATTTGGGCACAGACCCCCCCCCCGTCTCTTCATCCCTCAAAATTAAAAGTTTAATCTTAACATTTGGCGACAGATGGCGCTAAATTACCCATCGCGTAACAGGCGGCACTTTTGACGCACCCTTCAGAGGTGTTAGCAGTGATTGCCAACCTCAAGGGGAATACTAAAAACTTTTTTTTCACTGTAGGGGCCATTCAAAAAGGACGTCCTCGAATGGGGGAAGGAAAGAGGGGGTGGATGGAGGGGGATAACCCACACAATATATATTTTTCCTCGAGGAACCATTCAGTGTCACCGTATGTGGGATTAATGACATGGATTCTGACGTTTGCAATGATTGATCTTGATATTAACTGACCACTGTCCAGACTGGTGGCCATAATGAAAGTGTTTAATTAATGAAATTGGCCCGTGGTGCATGTGATGCATTTCCTCCATCCTCTCGGTTTTAAATTGCCGAATTATTGATCACTCTCACTGACCAATAGTCGAGTGTGAAAATGGACATTTAGGCAATCTGCGACCAGCGTTGTCTTGGAATTTAATGGCCAAACTATGGAAGAAATGTTGGGATGACCATCTGCCAACAACCAACTACTCCATTTTTACGACGGTCATCCGCTCCATTTCACCGGATCGTGCTCAAGTACGTGCTCAACGAGGTAATTTTTGACACGTGCTATCAGCCCTTTTTTCAATTCAGCCCTTAATCGTTGAATTACATGAAACCTATATATTCACGTGTTCCTTGCGTGATATTTAAAAATGAGTTTGGTTTTATACTTTTGTCGACAGATGGCGCTGAATTATCCATCCCGTAATTGGAGGATGAACTGATGAAGCACTTTTGACGCACCCTGTAGAGGTGCTGTAAGGGGGCAGACTGTTAGCGGTGATTGCCAACTTTTGAGGGGTAGATTGCTAACCTTTAGGGGCAAACTGTTTAGTGATGATTGCCTACTTCTAGGGGAAACTGTTCAATTCAACTCAGTAGGAAGAGCGGGGCACAGTGGGACACGGGGCACAGTAGGACATGGAGAACAGTGGCACAACGACTTTATAAAATCAGGTTTTATCAGCAACCCAATGCTTTTGATTTGCAAAGAAGATTTATGCAGCACTCTTTCATTAACCAAAATTTCTGCGATCTGACACAAGTTTAGAAGAAAATCTTTGCACTTAAGGTTTTTGTTCTTGAAAAGTTATTATTCAACTCGCGATTGGATTTTAATTCTAGGTGTAATTATAAAACATTAGTAATGCTGCGATATACCATTGACG
>JAQGBW010005793.1:0-11470 GCA_034698625.1 Julus scanicus
CTTCTATTGACTTCTATGGTTTAGCTGTATTGACTGAACAATAGAAAACCATAGAAAACAATTGAAACCAATAAAACTAATAGCAATTTTTTATTGATACCAATAGAAAACAACGTTTTAAATAACAATAGAAAACCATAGAAAACAATTGAAACCAATGAAACCAATGAAATTTTTTTATTGATACCAGTAGAAAACAACGTTCTAAATAACAATAGAAAACAATAGAAATCTCTATTGTTTTTCACCATGGGTATGCTGGTCGAGTTCAATCCAAGTTTTATTAATTCGTAGTTTCAAGTCTTCAATATTGTTAATCTTGGATTTGTAAACTTTTCCTGGAGAACCCCCCAAATTTTATTGTCCACTTGATTCAAGTCCGGATTATTTGATGGCCAGTAGTTGGGTTCGATGAAATATGGCGTTTTCCATTGTAGCAGTTCAACTGTTTCTTAAGCATGGCGTGATGGCGCACCGTTTTGTTGAAAAATGAATAAACCCGAAATTTGTCGCATGTCCGGAAGAAGTTTTTTGTTCCTACACTATTGTTCTATAAAAGCGCCAAATTTCATTTAAATCGAAGCATTTTTCACGAAGTTGCGATTTTTTTATTGGGTTCTACTTTTTAATGACTCACCTTGTAAATATGGCCTATATGCAGCATATGACAAATTGCATATGACCATTCAAATACTTGCTATAGTTATAACATTCCCAGAAAATTCAGCCATGGAAAGACGTGGTTATCAACTAATGTTGCAGAACTATCAGAATATAATGTATTAAGCACAGATTCCACCAAGAAACTGCTAAGTGGCAGAATTTCAAAAAACAATGTCTTCTTCTTTTTATAGAAAGCGACCCTATATGAGCAATTATTTTCAACAAGCAATCTGATCCACTGATCCGATTATAAATTCATTCTATGATACACCGTTTAATGTTATTCCCTATCGTTATTTTTTATTTAAGATTCTAACAAGGGGGAAGCGATAAAGAACTTATACCCGTCTTATATTTAAGGGGAGCGCCGACACATATTATGAGGCGTTTCATCATATCTTTTACTAGGAAATATGTCAAATTTCTTATTAAAATGTCGCATTACAATTTTCTTCAGAAACCATCATAATAGTATAACAATCAGGGACGAAACCACTAGTTTTTTGGGAAATTCAAAAGATGCATGTTGACTGTTCTTATAGTGTAAAATCTTATTTATGAAAAACGCATAATTACTTACGAATAATTGAATAATTTATTTTCCTGCGCATTACTTAGAAACAATAAATTATATTTGTTCGGCATAATTATTCCAAGATACAGTATACAGTACTAGCCATATTATTTCCTATAATATCATCGCTCATTTTATGTGGTTTTCATTATTTTGTAATTATTATATAAACGTATTTTCAATTTGCTAATAACTGTGTAAGCCTTCATATAACTTAACATTCGTTTTATTCACTTCATTAAACTACATTCCAGCCTACTAAGGCTGACTATCCACATGTATAAAGGTACTTACCATCTTTCACAAAACACATAAATCATTTAGCTCATCTTTTCAGAACAAGATGTTTAGAATTTTTCAAATTTTTGGCAAACTATGGTGATTTTTTTGTTTTTTGGGTGCGAGTTGGAGACTTGAGTTAACTGTATAGATGACTATGTCATGCATTTAAAATTTTCTGCTTGTCTGATGTCAAACAAAGTGAAGAATGTCAACTGCATTTGTTGTACTCCCACATTTGAAGTCCTGAATTCTACTGATTGAGAAACACAATAACGCGTGATTGTGGGGAGTCCCACCGTGTAAAATTTAAAACTTTAATCGGCCAACGAAACATTCGGTGCAATCGTCCATAAGAAATAAAAATATGCGGCAGTGAGTACCATGACAAATGTTCGTGGGTCTTTGGGATGCATTCGTTTGGCGATGATGTGGGAAATGAGATTTTGGCTCGGAATGAGGCGGGCAAGTAGGTTGGAGTTGTTGGGGTCACCGGGGCAAGAGTAAACTAATGAGAAATGAGGGCTTTCGTAAATGAACAACAAAACGGAGAAAACGGTATGGTGGGTGAGGGTGGGTTGTGGGAGGGGGAGACGAGGCAACCAGAGATGAGAAGGGAAGTTGCTGGCACAGAATGAATTATGAGCGTTATCACGAGGCCATGCTCGGAGGCGCTACTACAAATCAAATTCTAATCTTAGGCAGCCCTTCATAAATGCATTTACTGGGGCATGATTGCATGCCTTCTACTCCCTTTTTACTTGCGTGCCAACTCCCGGGCCTTTTTCCTAACTTGGCGTCGGTTAAGACTGGTGCCTCCAGATAAAATGGAGGGCTAATCTCAGGGCACTTTGATAATGACTAGATGTGGGCAAAAACCCTTAGTCCGGGCTGCTGCGTCCACGTCCACACAACCTACTTTCGCTTTGGAGTCTTACAGCTGCTTCCGGTCTTTTTTTTTGTGCCCCAAAGGGTAGGCAATCACCGCCAGCATCGCTGCAATGCGATGTCATGTCGAGCGGACATTGTTGATCAAGGAGAATAGGGCGCAAAAACAATCGCGACAATTCACATAAATATAGTACGTCTCCATTGTATCTGATACGCCCCTAGTTCGTTTGGCATTCTAAGGAAATGAATGGGTGTTTGGACTATAAAAGGTGACGTCATTAACTATAGCCACTTAGACGCTCAAGAGGACACGTGCCTGACACATTGACGATACATGTCTACACATACAGACAGTGCTGCCATAACGTGTTAATTGGTATTTAAGATGTTTCAAACTGGAACCTTTATATGTTATTGTTACTGCTTTTTTTTATAGATTAATATGTAAAGGACTTTTAGTTCTTTATTACGCTAATTTTAAATACATTTTTTACCTAAGTAAAAATTCGTCCGTTTTAAATATGGCGCAAGGTTTCATATTTGACATTCCATTATAGTTTAAAATGTTCAGGAGGATTGTTACTATACAGTAGAACCTGTCTAAATGCATTCTCTTGGGACCGGTGAAAAACATGCTTTTAGACAGGTTCATTTATACACGAGTTACCAAAGTCGGGACAGGCACATTTTATGTGTTTAGAGAGGTTATTAATTTACACGGGATACATTTAGAGAGGTTATTTATTTACACAGGATATATTTAGACAGGTTCTACTGTATACAGATTTGTACATGAATAGCTGCATAGTCATTTACACAAATCATTGCTGCTGAGATTATCCATTTCGCTATTATTTAAACTTATTTACAAACAGTTACATTTTTTTGTATAATTAAAATTATAATTACTAACAAATTAGATTAAAACAAAATAGTCATGCGGTTTTTATCTTGATCACCATAA
The DNA here is from genome assembly GCA_034698625.1 of Julus scanicus. Classification (NCBI taxonomy): domain Eukaryota; kingdom Metazoa; phylum Arthropoda; class Diplopoda; order Julida; family Julidae; genus Julus; species Julus scanicus. The sequence goes on from JAQGBW010005793.1 coordinate 3,372, forward strand.
CGCGGATTCATCTATTGCACCAAACTTTAACTCGTATACATATACAAATATTATTCATCTAAATGTATAAGCAAAACGGAATTTCTATACGAAATTCTAAAACCAAGTCTGAATTTGGTCAAAATATCTACCTTCAACTACATTTATTGACTATCAAATGAGAAGTAGATTTCCAGAACGGCCCCATTTCCTCTTCGCTTATCCCGCACTCAAGCAATGATGATTTCTGACTGGAAAAAGTAATGATCCGTCAAAACAAGTCATTTTCGTCATTTACATGGCATCTCTTCCTCGCCGAATTGGCAGCAATCAAAAGAGGCTTTATTTAAATTCCATATCTAAAGCAGTTTATATATTCATCCCATTCAAGCTAAGCGTAAACGATTGTAATGGTGCACGGTGCACTCCTCCTCATTTTCATCCTCCACAATCTAAACATTAAAATAAAATGGATGGATGATATCCTACAGCCAGTTATTTAGGGAAATTGCTAAGGAAATGAAAGGTTCGGGTTAGAAGAAATACGTGTTTATATAAAAAAGGAATTTCTCTTGAATTTTTATTCTTTTTTTTCGATGGAAGAAGAAGCAATCCAAGCGCAAAAAATGGATTCGAGATCGACGTAAATTCTCTGAAGTTATAAAAATAAATGGTTTTAACGCATTTTTGGTTTAATTATAAAACGATTTTTCCTACCCTTTTGAAAATGGGATTTTTGAGTTCACTTTCATTTTTCTATACATGTCTTATATATCCGCCCAATCATTTCTCATGACACTTTTATACTGTGAGCCAGCCATTGACGATTTCTTATCAAACGCCAATTTTTATGGGCACTATTATTATCTTTATGGACGAAGTTTTGATATGTGGCAAAATGATGTCAGAACCTCTCACTCACTAAACAGCGATAATCTAAGATTTTTATTGCGGTAGGCGTACATGCTATCATTGCCGTGTTATATTTTCACTTTGTCAGATTTCTAATTCCCTAATTTTATCTCAGTACTGGAAATTTGTCATTGATGACAAAAAATTAGGAACACGAGACAATCTTATAAAGAGCTCTAGAAGTTTTATTTTTTGGTTAATGTGACTCTCGATTTTTCTTCTAACCCTCAATGATGGTTTAAATTTAATACCACAACCCTGGCTTGAATTTATCCTATTGTTCTTGGTGTATACAATTTATGAACCCATTGTTGAAATCGCGAAATGCAAAAGTGTATGTTTTTTTTGTGGCTTATATGTGTTTCATTGCATTTTTGTTTAAAAGAAGGTAATAATTCCAATTTATGTAATATTGTAATATGGGAGAAGAAAATGTTTAATAAATTCAGAAAACTGAACCATTAATTGACCTTATTTTTCTCGAATATCAGATTAGAAATATCGTAAACATCGATACATAGTGGCTTGTTAACAAAAGACAAAAATGTAGTTGAATTATTTTTTCGCATTTAGAAAATCTCAGTTTGGAGTAGAATGCGCGAATATTTCGTAAATCTTATGTTAAAGGCTTATACGCCACCAGGGGGTGCTTATTACAAAATTAGATGAACTAATGCAAATCTTTGAAAATTATGAAAGATTATATTCCCAGAAAAGTTAACAAAATTTCGTGTTATATCTGGTTTGCCTAAATTTTCTATCCTGTATAGAGTTTTCTATGATAATCGTAAAACCATTGGGCTTTATTTGAATGTTATATTCCTGCAGCAACGATCAATCTAGTCCAGGAATGCAAGATGCGTTATTAAAATTCATCGTTATGTTCTCAATATAGTATTTTGTATTAAGCAAAGATATTTAAATTCTATGAGATATCATTCCTGTACTCTGGAATTCATAAATATGAAAAAAAGCACAATTAAACTTCAATCAAGGGGTTCGACCAAATGATATGGTTGATATACGCTAAAAATATTGCATTTTTTTCATTTGGAAATGTTGAACCTAGTATATAGTAGAAGTTTTCTACGTTATGGATCTTGATATCGAGTGCACATATCCCAAGATGCACCAGCATTTGTTATCATTGCAAGGTCTCTTTCAATATACATTTCCGTTCGTATAATTTATTTATGAAATGCAACTACCTTATTGATCTTGAAATAGAAACCCGAAATTCCCATTCGAAGGTAAATTTAATTCCCCAAATATTTTGATAAGGGGAAGAGAGAGCTCTTTGCTAAATTGAAACAAAACAACATATGTTGTCAGGAAAAAAGAACTCATCGTGAATTTGTCGCATATAATATGCCGAAAAATCCAATAACGTGCAGGTCTATGCTAATTCCCTATTTACAACAGACACGAATAGATTCAAACTTTCTTTTTGCATCTTTGTTTTAGAATATTTGTAAGAGGTTTATGACTTCTACGTTGTCTTCTCTGGCTGAAATATCAATATTAAACTTCAATTAATTAAAATGTCTAGAAGTTACGTGATATATAGTTAACTATATACTGTAGTTATCATATCTTAGATGCTGTTTTGTTAAATTGAACATGTATAAAACATGGTGAATAAGTTTACGTTTTTTTTTGTCGTATTATACACATCTTAAATTTGCCTGATTCGATTAAATGTTGATAATAATTCATAGACGTTATTAGCTTCCAAAGGTTGGTGCTTTTTGTAGTTTTCTAGTTTTGGTTAATGATTTCTTATGTTTAGCTCAAATTTATATTAAGTTAAGTCATCACTGTGTAACATACCAAGCAACACTTCATGTTTTTATTAAGTTGGTTTACCAAAACTTTCTATGTATTACTAACAATTTGTCTACTTAGCATCGTCTAAGAACTTTGAAATTTGTAATAATATCAACTATAATTAATGAAAAGAATTATTAGAGTGAAATTTCTGAAGAAGATGGGCAGTTTTTGGAATCGTAGAAAACTGTGTACACTACTCATGTACATGTCGATTTAAATTGTGTGCTTTACCAATATTTGCTTGACCGATATAATAGAACTTAGTATGTTTCACTCAAAAATAAAAAACCAATAAATCACATTGTCCATATGCCTAAAAAATTAATATTTACACCATTTGTTAGGAAAACGTACATTATATCATCTGATATCAATCGTTATTTAAAGGTGCTGTTTCATGTAACGCCAAAATGTTTGAACATTTATTTTCCTTGATAACTTCATTTAAGTACAGCTATGCATGGTATGGAAATATTTTTCTAACATTATTGTTGTGTATATACAGTATATGCTTGCTATACATATATGTTAGGATCCATTGGATGTTTAATATATATAAACTTAGACTAACATGTATACGTACTGATAATATAAATGGCATGATCAGGTTTTATTACACTCGTAAATTTAACTGCTGTAGATTACAGGGGCACTTTATATTGCTAGTTTATGACAACTGGTCGTATAGGACAATATCACAACTTTAATCCATTGAACCCTTGAACTATTAGTACCCTAAAAGTGAAAACATTGGAGAAAGTGTTACTCTATATTTACAACTGTTCAAAATTCTTGCCAAACGAGTAAGGTCTACAAATTTGTAGACGAAAATGTCTGTCTTGGTATCCAGGTTTCAAGACAATTGTCATCATCTAACTGTCTTACAAAGCATGGCCATGACAAGATGTACAAACACTTTGAATTTGAAACCCTAATTGGAATATTGTAAATAATGTATATTAGCATATTAAGTTCACGTAGCACATGTGAATTTCTATGTATTATTCATTATGGACTTATCATAGATGTGTAATCACATCATATCGAATTGGACGAAGCAAGGTGTCCAATGTCCACTAGCATAATTTTTGCCTAGCTAGTATATAATCTAATATGATGGATCACTTTACTGTTTCTTATTAAATTTTATAACTTTTTTGTTGAGAAAGCAAGGTTGCACAAAATCGTGGTTTTCTTATGAATTGTGATTTCGAAGCAATTTGACATATACATTTATGGGAGTGTAAGGAGGAAGGTTAAAAGTACGTAGCGTCTGAGGATTTGGGCCCAATTTGTGAGGATTTTGATGACTCTGCACATCGTTAACTTGCAAAATTAGGAACATCCGGGGACATCTATCGATCGTATTACCCCTAGTCTGTGACCCTTCCAATAAAGGGTGATAACTCAAGTTAGGGAGACCGAAAAGACGTATTCGTGTGTCTTACTTCGGCCAATTTGAATACTTACCAAGATATTGTAAATTAATGGCTATATTATCACATTTTATTCTTCAACTCTGGAAAATGGCACAGCAGCCAACTGTTCTTAAAGTGCAGAGATCATTATTTCGTTAATCATTTGTTAAGTTATGCAGTCTTGTGAGAATAACATCTGACTCAAATATGGCGCCCATATTAAGATGATGGAATTATCCTTAGCAGCCCCATACCAGCAATGCAATAATTTTGCAAAAATTTCTTGTTCTTAACATTATTATATCTGTAAAACTTACATTACCTCGTCAGCCAAGAAGCATTTAGTTAATAACATTTTATAATTCTTACATCAATAAACATCAACTTGGCAAGAATCCATAATAGAAAACCAAAAAAATGAAATTTGAATTTCCCGCGTTTTGTATGCTTGCTAATTTGGTTTATTCGGGTAAAAATGTATGATAACAATGTCCCGTGTAAGACTATTCCTTTCACATAAGGTTGCATATATTATTATATTATACTGAGTTTAATTTGACTGTCTTATGCTACAAATTTCTGGCTTTTATGACCAATTATATGGAAACTCGAAATATAAGAATAGCCAATAGTTTAATAGTTCAAAAGTTTAATAGATGAATAAGGATCATACATAGACAAAATATGACCATTCACTGGTTAACTATGATTGTGTTATATCAAACATAGGCTAAATAGGGCCCAAACATTGCTATATACATGTATAGCACACCAGTTGAAAAACGCTGCATGGTATAGGGCTTTTTATGACTAGAAAACAACCGAACCTTGAAAGAATAAATTTATGGGTAGTCTTTTCTCTTCAGTCATCGAGTAACTTGTCTACCGCAGCGCCACCAGTAGACGCCCCGCAATATTTACACGTAGGGGTTTTCCATTAGCCCCATCATGTCCAGTTCCAATCTCAGCAAAGCGTTGAATAGTCTTACAATCCATAAAGCGCGCCATTTTATAGTCTATTATTTACGGCCTTTTTACCACGCGAACCACGTCACCGGTAGCCGCCATTCCTTGTCGCGTTATACGGCCACGATTATTATTCAGAAATTCCAACAAATTGCGCTTTACTGCCATACTTTCGGTTAGATTAGTGGCTGGAACTCTTTTCCTCCCTCTTTACTGCCCCAATTTCTATGGAAATTATTCCTCGGAATTCGTGACTCAACATCTTCGATAGACGCAACTGCCTTTTATTTTATTCGCATAAATGCGACGTGCAAAGGCCCCTGGAAAACGATAAATTTTCGAGTGGAAATCAAATAAAGCTTTCCTTTATTCGCCAGCAGCCAGCGTTTGGGCTGCCATCGAAAATGAAACGTTTGAGCGAAATTGGAACGTGCCACTTGGAATGCTCTGGCACGCACCTCTCACCGGGCCTAATGGGCGCTCATCCATCCTGGGAGCCATCGGCATAGAAAGCCACGTGATGAGTTTGGAAAAAGATTTTTCATGTACCAAAGGACCTACATTGCAAGATGCAATGTCAGAAATCGTCGCCATTTTTCACGGATTTTTTTTTTGTTTCCTTATTCTCATCGACTTTGATATTAAGTTTGAAAGAATACCAAGCCTGTGATGGGGTTATCAACTGACGTTATTGATGCCGTTTATGAGAAGAAGAAAAAAGCTGAGATGGACAAAGTACTACGTTTTTTTCACATACAGCGAGGCAGTTATTTAGATCTGCCAAAGAGAAAAGTTTGGCAAGAGTTTAGGTTTGGGCCGCGTCTGCAGAAGACAAGCAGCGCCACGTGTTGTCATTTACTGCCAAACAAAACGAGTACTTGGAAACAGTGATGGGCAAATTGTACTCATGAGTACGAGTACTGATTACGATTACAGTGGAATCATGTAATCAGTAGTCATATGAAATTAGCAGTATTCAAACTTGGGAAAATATATGTACTCATGTGCAGAAGTACTGAATACGATTAACAGTGGAATGAAACTCCATAGAATGAATACAATTGTAATCCATAATCAGTACTCGTATGATGAATGCTGATTTCTGATTACGAGTAAGACGTACGGATTGAAAAAGTATTGTTCAGGGACTCAATTTTTAAATTATTTTTATTCATAATCGATTACTACATTGTAATCAATTTCAGATTATGCTAATACTCAATAATTTTAGATTACGTGAATACTCAAGGATATTTATAATCACCCATTGTGAGTACATTTTTGTAATCGAGTGCATTGTACTCATACGTTTTGAATAGAATTGTATTCAATTACTTTTGTACATTTTGTAATCAAATTAATTTTGTACTTAGTAATATCCTTTACTCGTTACTCATATACATCAATGTACTCAATTACTGCCCAACACTGCTTGGAAATGGCTTAATTTAAAGTATCCTTCTTAGCATAAGATGTTCAACAAAAATGTAGGGCTCCATCGCTGAATTTTATAATAGGGGTACTCAAACGAACTTTTCATTTGGGCAGTTGGAATATATGCATTTGGCCCACATATGGTGCATTTGCTCAGTAGATTCAAGCATCTCTGAAAGGTCGACAAGTAGAGTGTCTTTTGTGAAATGGGCATAAATGCAGTTTGCACAGGCCTGCCGATAGACTGCAAGAGATCAACTTCCAGTTAAAACTTCCTTTTTTCAACAGCACTTCTAAAGTCCCCATTGCAGTAGGTCCAGCCAATTAGAAAAATCATTTTTTTAAAACTGGGTGAGCACATGTAGAATGACCCCAATAACTGATTAGACTGCAGACATGTGCGAAATGTTGGGGTCTGTTTGAGTATACCTATACTCTGATACTTTGCTTATCATCAAATTATGTTCAAATCATCGTCCTAAATGGACACCATTGCTCTTTCCATTAATGTAATAAATGAAAAACCACCTGATGTCGTCCGTGACATTCAACATAAGGTCCATTGAGTGTGATTAATTGGAATCCTGTATTGACTTGTACATGTACAGTTGTTTTTTTTCTAAGATGAAACGTATCTAATTTTGGTTCAACGTCACATACAATATTTACCTTTTCAAGCTGTTCATGCAAAAAATGATATATTCATTTCCATGCATAGACGCATAGAACTTTGTCCTTTCTGTTTCCATTTCCTCTATTGTATGCGCCTGCCAACACGCTACAGTGAACTTCTTCAGAACGTTGTCTTTCTTTGCCAATAAATTTCAACTTTTTCTTTATTTCTATGAGATATGTCTTTTTTCATCCCAATTTTCACCGATTAAAGGAGAGTCAGTGAAGCACAAAAAACCAAGAAACCATTTCTTGTTTTAATCTCGAGAAGATAGTCAAGCGTATAAAAAAAAAGATTGAACGCAAAATGAAGGAGAAGAGGACAAATAAATTTGAAAGTTAGGGCGCGTTTAACCTCCTATTTTTTCCCCATTTCGCGTTTGCCACCTTACAAATATTTTTTGGGATGAAACTTTCAGAAATGAAACTCGGCTTGTGAACGAGTTTTATTATAGCTTAAAGGGAAATATTTGTTCGGGATTTAAGGACCTTTTTCGTAAGTGGACGATGAAAGGGTCCACTTTGCACTTAATAAAGTACATTCAAGGTTTTTATGACAGCGGTTATGGTTTTAAATACGTTTCCGCAGAATTGCTTTTATTTCAGTCCTTTTCCTTTTACTTTTATAACGAACTTTGCCTTTAAAAGCATGGGATAGATGATGAAACAAATTTTCTACTTTTTTCAGGATACAAATCTAAATTCTTTGGATAACGATATTGATTCTTGTTGAAATGTTTCCATATGTAACTATGATATATGGTTAATAATTCCATAGTAATAATAAAATTACATTCTTCATTGCAACAACAGTAGTACAGTCCACCTATATGGGGCAAGTGGGTGGGGGTTTCCGGCCACGCCCCCACCCACCGGAAGTGACGTCAC
>JAQGBW010005794.1:0-11469 GCA_034698625.1 Julus scanicus
GGTCCTGTAGTGACTTAAAACTTTCTTCCCGATAAAATTATAAAAGAATATAGAATTATTAAAAAATAATTGAAGGGGGGGAGTAATTGACGGGTTGTGACATAATTACATAATTATGGATGGGGTGTAGTAAAATTTGTGACAATTGTGACAAAGGGGGGGGTGGATGTTTAAAAAGAGGCAAAAAAGTGTGACAATTTATGGATCACCCCTATACCCCTTAGTCACAATTTCCCTTATCCCTTATACACAATTGTCACAAAAAACAAACAACCCACCCACCCCCTAGGTGTGACGTAATTTTTGAATGGCCCCTATTGGTTTCTATTGTTTTTTCACCAGGTTTTGTGTAAATTAGCAACATATCCTCCAGTAATGACCAATTCCCTGCTCCACAGCTTATGAATACATCAAAGATAGCGAAATTGCATCAATCAGCATAAATTCATCGAGTGTTTCGGGGGCGACGCAGTCCACTGTAGGAGCTGACCCAACAGTGCCAGATGGTTCGTCAGATGATGCCATTGATGAACTTGCCGTCGAAGAGCCAAATTCCCCAGATTTGGTAACCTCAGCTGGTGGCTCTCATTTACCTGCGGAAGTACCCAAGTTTGTTATAAAACTTGGACCATATATGGCAGCTGGTGGCGATTCTGTAAAGTAAGTGCACTAGTAATTGCACAAAGAAAATTCAATACTTTACATCCTTGCAAAAGAAACTGTATAAACTAATGTCTGAAACAATTTGAAAATATAGATTTGAATGTAAAGTTTCTGGACAACCACCACCCAAAGTTATTTGGTATCGTAACGGTACAGAGGTCATCTCAAATAAAGACTTTCAAGTGCACTATGATAAACACACAGGCGTTTGTGCCTTGACCATCAAAGAAGTATTTCCCGATGATTTTGGGGAGTATCTGTGTGAAGCCCAAAATCCAAGTGGAGTCGACATTACTTCCACAAATTTGACTTCCAATGGTTAGTATTGAATTAAATATTATTTATAATTCCTTTGGGATTGTTCAGCTTTTTTATAAGAGATTTTCTTTTTTATTATTAACCATTTTTAGTTTTTTTTTTTCATTTTATTTGTGTCAGCAAATTACTACCTGTTTAACTGTAAGTCGTCTAGGAATTTATATTTGATTTTGTATGCATCCCATTGAATACAGTACCTACTATGCATAAATATGCGGTACATATGGCTGATTTGCATAATTCAGTCAAAATTCCATTTGACAAATACAGTAATGCGTTAATCCACTTATAGGATTTCCCCTAATGACAGTATGAAGTAATTTAGTTTGGGTGAATATTTAATTAACTTGAGTGTGTTTTCTAGTCAGTTTGCTATTTCTCCATTGGAGATATGTTTGGAATATTCGTTCGTAAACGTCTTCAGAGTTTTCATAATTTTGAATGCAAATTGGAGTCCCTTTTCCAGAAACTTTTTTTTACAAAATATAATTGCCGTAAAACAGAGCCAAAGTTTAAGATGAGACAGTCTTCTTGGGCGATCGTTTTATATAGATATAATTTATAACAAACAATAAATTGTGCAAACTTATTTAATAAATATTAGCAAACTTCAAACTCTAGCTATAGTTGCTAGTAAAAAATTCAAAGCAAACTTAATATATCATTTACTTATTCTCATAAGTAATAATAATTAATCTTAGTTTATTAGTTTTATTTAGTTATTATAGTTATTTTCTCCATTAGTAATGCTATTCGACAGGCAATTTTCATTTGCTAAAAATCTTCAATTTCTGCAAATACATTTTTAAGAATTCTTCTGGCTTTAAGGCAAGCCTCTCAAAAGTTTTTATACTGTTCGGTATACGATATCATACACAATGATACCCTTTTTAATTTTTAACAGCGCAGAAGAATCCATTTTTTAGCATCTTATTTATCTCTCTATTCTTTTGAAACTTATTTTTTCTTGTTTTTATTTCAAAGCTTTCATACAGCAGACTATTGATACCAGCTTCTCAAAGGGAGCAATTTCATAAATCGTCAGTATTATTGCCTTTCTTCTTTTAATGTTATTTCATATCTTTTTATTAATTGACGATCATTTCTGTGTAATTCTTCTTCTGTTTTTGTCTTTCTTATGATTTTGTAACATCATTATGTCTAAACAGGTTTCTCTTTTAATTTTTCTGCTTACTTGAGGACCTGTAAGTATTCGATTCTTGTTTTCAAACTTTACTTCTTAGTGTGTTGTCGTATTTACCTTCTATGTCTGTGTACTACTTAAATTTTAATAAATATTGCTGTTGTCGGGTTGTGCACGTTATTTTTGATATCCTGTACTTTCTTGAAATTACATGAATACTACACCATGCATTACACATACACGACATGTGGTACCCATTTTTTATGCTTCACATTGTTAATTGCCATTCGTATGAAACTGTAATTGTCTAAGTAATGTCATTTCTTTTTTTTTTTCTATGATTCTGAATTTAAGACTAATTCGTTTTTCATATTAAATGACAATTACAGATCTCACTACACTTCGTCCGGATCAGATCACTCCTGGTGTTACACATCCGTTGGAACCAATCCACATAACTGAACTGGAAGGTAATAAATAAATATTTTAGACAATTTAAAATTCTGAATTCATGCAAGTGCTCGAAAATATTTGTGTGCATACCCTAGTTTTTTATTAAGTGTTTGATGTCAAATAACAATTTGTCACTTTCTAAAAAAATGTTTTATTTTTGTATTAAAATGAATGTTTTTACTTCATAAATCTCTGCATGCAGTTAATTTTTTATTTTTGTTATTACATCTTTTGTAAAACAAGCCTAATACTTTCGTTTCATAGTCAGTCTCATTAATTCTGTTTCTATGTCCATAGATTGTTGATTTTCATTTTTGATTCTTGCATGATTTGGTGCATATTTGTTATTCGTTTTCTGTCTAGCTGTGTGTAGATTTTGACTGATACTTGGCTTGTCTTTCGACTCACCTTTGTTCTTGATTTTCCTTCTAGGTAGGTTGTGCATTATCTTACATGCTCACCATATCATAGTTCTTAGTCAATGATATATATTTCAATTTCCACTATATTTCTACCATTTCTACTTCTTATGTTATTTGGATAATTTAAAAACTACTTCCAACACAAATGAGAAATCCATTTAATATTTTATCATTTTACATTATTGCAAAGTATTTGCATAATTTTACAGTGAAAAATGAATGTGTGGAGATCTAAAACTTACTATAATAATAATATTCTAAGTTCATTTTGGAATAAATGCATTATTAAACAAACTAAAAAACTAAATGGAAAAGGTTTATTCCCTCTAATTTTCGTCACTTTTATTCACGATTACACATTTTAGAAGAAAGTTTATTACAATTTTCATTCTTGTGAAAACATGATACGTTTGAGTAAATGTTGGTGCTTGTGTCTTGTGTGTGCACTGCATGATTTATAATGAATTTGAAATTGTGAAAAATATTGCAATAAACTGAAAGAATGTGGTTAATTATTATTCTTGCAGAAACAAAACTAGAACCTAAACCCCCATTCATTGAAAGTGAATTGAGAGATGTGACTGTACGAGAAGGCCAGTCGGTTACATTTGAATGCTATGTGTCTGGGTATCCAAAACCAGAAATTACCTGGTATGTTAACAGCAAAGAAATTAAACCCAGTCGAGACTTCCAAATCAAGTATAAGAAAAACAAAGCAACTCTGCGAATATCCGAAGTATTTTTGGATGATCTTGGCGAATATGTATGCAGAGCTACCAATAAACTGGGAACAAGAATCTCCAGAGCCTTCTTATATGTTGAAGGTAAGTGAAAAAAAACTTCTTAAGCGGGTTCTATTTTAATCACTGAACCAAATATAATTACCTCGAAGATATCTAATCATACCCTTACCATATATTGTGTTGATAAACTTATTTCTAGAATTAACTGAGGAAGAGCTTATCAGGAAATACAAGCAAACAACTGAAGTCACTTTAACAGAACGCAAACGACCACTTTACAGAAGACCCGAAAGGGCTCCTGAAAGCCAACCTGCTGGCATTAGACAACTTCTTGCATCTGAAATTGAAATAGAAAGCATAAAGACTCCAGTCAAACAACCAGAGACCACTAAGCAGGAAGTTCAAACTATAGACGTTACCAAGAAAAAGAGGCATGGCAGGAAAGGACCAACTACAACGGAAACAGAAGAAATTACAATTGAAGAAAGGCGGCGAAGAGAAATTGAAATGGAATCTATAAGCACTGAAAAATTCCCTACTCATGCTTTGGTGTCTATTGAATCCCAAAAACTAATTAAACCAGGTCCAAAAGAGCCTGTAGAATTTGATGTTACACTTAAGAAAACCAGACGGGAACAAGATGTCACAATAACATCTAAAGGCCCAAAGCCTGATGAAAAAGTTGAGAAGCAATTTCCAATGCAACATGATGTTATTTCTCACAAACAAATTCAACCTACAAGGAGAACGTCAAAGGAACTCCAGATGTCACCTGAAGAGACTGGCCTATTTCCTCGGAGAGTTACAGAACACGAGGAGTTTATGGACATTAGAAAAACTCAAAAAGTAACCTCAGAAATTACAATGAAACGTGGACCTAAACCAATTAAACAGTCACCTGAGACGCCATCACAAGCAGTGGAACCTTCAGTTAAAGATGTTACTCAAGAAATTTCCATGACTTCTAAAAGAATGACAAAGGAAGAATTTGTCACAGAAAAGCAATATCGACCAGTTCAAACGTCTGAAAAAGATCTTCATCCCAAGCAGAAAACAACAAAGCAGCTTGAGTTGACAGATGAGTTTGACAGAGAAGAAACTACAGTTACAGAGACCTCTACTCTTGAACCTGCCCCTTGGCGGAAACAGAAACCTGTTCCAGATAAACCACAGGAATTGACCACTACAGATGACCGCAGGCCAGTGGTAAAGGACCGCACGCAGGCTGTGGAAATCATAAGCAAGAAAGTTGCTGAAGAGATGGCGAAATACCAAATTACTGGTGAACCTCTACCAAAGGAAATTTCAGAAACAGATTTTCTTCCAAAGCAGAAAATTACAAAAGAATGGACAGTTACGCAAGAAAAAGATAAATTACCTCAAATGGTTTATGAAACACCTAATGGTGCTCAACCAGTACCTCAAAAGACGACAGCTGAAATTTTGATGAAGTCAAAGCCAAAACGAACTGATAAACCGGGTCCAGAAGAGATTCCTTCCCGAGATGTTCAACCAGAATGGCAAACAGATGTTACTCAAGAAGTCACCGTGACCACCAAAAAGATAACTAAGGAAGAATTCATTTCTGAAAAAGAATATAGACCAACACATGTAGCTGATAAGGATATCCACCCCAGGGAAACATCAATTAAGAAGCTCTTGATTACCACTGAAGTTCAAGGAATAGTTCCACAACAAGTGCCACATGGTGTGGAAGAAATAACCACCATTCAACAGACATCAACAGCGCCTTGGATCGTGAGGCCAAAAGAAGAAAAACCCATTCAAGAACTTGCATCAACATCAAAGCAACCAACATTGAAAGAGTTCACTCAAGATGTAACTGTAACTACTAAGAAATTTACAAAAGAAGAATTTATGACAGAAAAAGAAATGCGAATGACACAATCTGTTGAAGCTAAGATCCAACCTAAGGATAAAACTACAAGGGAGTTAATGATCACAGAGAAAGTAAAGGAAACATTGCCACAAGAGATAACTGAAGTGGTAAAAGAGCCAACAGAATTATTGCCAGTTAAAAAAGGGATCACAAAAGCAGTTGGAATCATTTCTAAAAAAGTTGCTGAAGAAATGGCAAAAGATTTGTTGCCTCAAATGATCCAAGAGCAACCAGAAAAGACTACTCCTGTTGTTGTTGAATCTTCCACTTTTGAATTGCAAAAGAAGATTCCTGAGTATAAAAAGCCAGCGCCTTCTGCTGACAAGCCTGAGGAGACTAAACCTGATAAGAGCGAATTAACTCAGGAAATATCAGTAACATCAACGAAACATACCAGAGAAGAATTTGTTGTTGAAAAGGAATTCCTTCCAGTTCAAACAACTGAAAAGGTTATAGTACCAAAGGAAATATCATTCAAAGAACACAAAATCACCAAGGAAGTTACAAAACCTTTTCCTCGACAATTTCCTGAAGATCGGGAGCAAAAACCAGAGGAATGGCTTCCATCATGGCAAGGAGAAAGACAAGATATAACTGTCACAACTCAAAAAACAACAAAAGAGGAATTCATGACCACTTCAGAATATTCTCCAGCTGAATATTCACAAATTGAGTTTGGGCCAATGGAAAAAGTAACAAGACAAGTTACTTTGACAAAGAAACCAGAGAAGCCAGACGAGAAGCCTCAAGAAACACCAGAACAATGGCAACCTGGCTGGAAGGATGTTAGGCAAGAAGTCACAGTTACTACAAGGAAAACAACGAAGGAGGAATTTTTCACCGAAAAGGAATATCAGCCATCTGAAACTGTAGAACTGAGGATGAAACCCATGGACAAGACCGTCAAAGAACTTGTAATTTCTCGTGATGTTACTGATTTGGCACCACGCTTTGCCCCTCAAGGGCCAGAAGACATTGACGAAATTAGCCAACGAATCACAAAAGAAATAACAATGAAATCTGTGTTGAAACAAGAAGAGAAACAGCCAATTTCAACAGCTACTGAAAAAGATAAGAAACCCAAAGAGAAGAAAGAAGTTACTCAAGATGTAACTGTCGTTACTAAACAAGTAACAAGGCAGGAATTTGTAACAGAAAAGGAATTCCAACCAACAGAAATTGTTGAAAAACGTTTAACACCAAAACAGAAAACTATCAAAGAACTTGAGATAACGAAAGAGGTCAAAGAACTAGTGCCTCAGTTGGTGCCCGAAAAGCCTGAAGAACAGCCAGAAGGTGTTGAAAAAGTCACAAAAGCAGTACCATGGAGACCAGTAAAAAAGGAAGAGGAATTGGTTCCTGAGAAATTACCAAAAGAGAAGAAACCAAAAAAGAAGAAGGATGTTTCCCAAGATGTAACTATCACAACTCAAAAAGTTACAAAAGAGGAATTCGTCACTGAAAAAGAATTCCAACCGACTGAAATTGTTGAGAAAACTATTACACAAAAGAAGAAAACAGTCAAAGAGATTGAGTTTACTGGTGAGGTGAAAGAATTAAAGCCAGAGTTCGTGCATGAAAAACCTGAAGAACAACCTGAAATTGTCGAAAAAGCCAGGGAAGAAATTCCATGGAGGCCAGTGAAAAAGGAAGAGGAATTGGTTCCTGAGAAATTACCAAAAGATAAGAAACCAAAAAAGAAGAAGGATGTCACCCAAGATGTAACTATTTCCACACAAAAAGTTACAAAGGAGGAATTTGTTACAGAAAAGGAATTCCAACCGACTGAAATTGTTGAGAGAACTATTACACAAAAGAAGAAAACCATCAAAGAACTTGAGATTACTGATGAGGTTAAAGAATTGAAACCAGAGTTTGTGTCAGAAAAACCTGAAGAGCAACCAGAAATTGTCGAAAAAGTCACTGAGGAAATATCATGGAGGCCAGTGAAAAAGGAAGAGAAGGTGGAGGTGATTCAGGAAAAAGTGCCAAAAGAGAAGAAACCTAAAAAGAAGAAGGATGTCACCCAAGATGTATCTATTACAACACAAAAAGTTACAAAAGAGGAATTTGTTACTGAAAAGGAATTTCAACCAACTGAAATTGTGGAGAAAACTATTACACAAAGGAAGAAAACTACCAAAGAATTTGAGATCACTGATGAGGTGAAAGAATTGAAGCCAGAGTTGGTGTCAGAAAAACCTGAAGAGCAACCAGAAATTGTTGAGAAAGTCACTGAAGAAGTACCATGGAGGAAAATGAAAAAGGAAGAAGAAAGTCCAGAGAAATTGCCAAAAGAAAAGAAACCTAAAAAGAAGAAGGATGTCTCCCAAGATGTAACTATCACAACTCAAAGAGTTACAAAAGAGGAATTTGTTACTGAAAAAGAATTTCAACCAACTGAAATTGTTGAGAAAACTATTACACAAAAGAAGAAAACAGTCAAAGAGATTGAGTTTACTGGTGAGGTGAAAGAATTAAAGCCAGAGTTGGTGTCAGAAAAACCTGAAGAGCAACCAGAAATTGTTGAGAAAGTCACTGAAGAAATTCCATTGAGGCCAGTGAAAAAGGAAGAGGAATTGGTTCCTGAGAAATTACCAAAAGAGAAGAAACCAAAAAAGAAGAAGGATGTCTCCCAAGATGTAACTATCACAACTCAAAAAGTTACAAAAGAGGAATTTGTTACTGAAAAAGAATTGCAACCAACTGAAATTGTTGAGAAAACTATTACACAAAAGAAGAAAACAGTCAAAGAGATTGAGTTTACTGGTGAGGTGAAAGAATTAAAGCCAGAGTTCGTGCAGGAAAAACCTGAAGAGCAACCTGAAATTGTCGAAAAAGCCACTGAAGAAATTCCATGGAGGCCAGTGAAAAAGGAAGAGGAATTGGTTCCTGAGAAACTACCAAAAGAGAAGAAACCAAAAAATAAGAAGGATGTCTCCCAAGATATAACTATCACAACTCAGAAAGTTACAAAAGAAGAATTTGTTACTGAAAAGGAATTGCAACCAACTGGAATTGTTGAGAAAACTATTACACAAAAGAAGAAAACAGTCAAAGAGATTGAGTTTACTGGTGAGGTGAAAAAATTAAAGCCAGAGTTCGTGCAGGAAAAACCTGAAGAGCAACCTGAAATTGTCGAAAAAGCCACTGAAGAAATTCCATGGAGGCCAGTGAAAAAGGAAGAGGAATTGGTTCCTGAGAAACTACCAAAAGAGAAGAAACCAAAAAAGAAGAAGGATGTCTCCCAAGATGTAACTATTACAACTCAAAAAGTTACAAGAGAAGAATTTGTTACTGAAAAGGAATTTCAACCAATGGAAGAGGTGCAAAAGGAAATTTATCCTAAAGAAAGAACATTTGCCGATCTTGATCTTACTAAAAAAGTTAAAGAACTTATCCCTCAATTAGCATTAAAATCTCCAGAGGAGATAGCACCCTTAACTGAAAAAACTACTATAGAAGTGACTAAGAAAGTACATCGAAAGCCCAAAGGTGAAAAACCAGGACCAGAAGAGATGCCGGAAGACTTTTCACAAGAAATTAGTGTTTCCACCAGAAGGGTAGTTAGAGAGGAGATTATTACTGAAAAAGACTTCACGCCATCTGAAATTACTGAAATAACTGTACGTCCCGAAGATAAGACCACGATAGAGTTTGAAGTTTCAAAGAAAGTAAAGGAAATGATCCCACAGCTAGCTTTTGAAGTACCCGAGGAATCCAAGCCTGATTCAGAGTTTACCAAAACTGAGATTGTGATGAAAAAGAAGAAAACCCCAAAAACAAAAGGAGAAAAGCCATTAGAAGAGTTACCCAAACAACCACTGGAAGAGATCAGCCAGGAAGTTACAGTCAGAACAAAGAAAGTTACAAAAGAAGAATTTATCACAGAACAAGAGTTTCAGCCAAGTGAAATTGTTGAGAAGACAATAAAGCCTAAAAGCAGGACTGAACATGAGATTGAAATTACCACAACATCAACTCAAGAATTTAAACAAGAAATCCCTGAAAGTGTGGAGAAGAAAAAAGGCAAGAAAAAGCGTCCAAAACGCATTGATTATACGACTTACGAAGAAACCCAGGAAATACTGGGTAAACGACCTGAAGAGGAAAAACCCTCTGAGGAATTGCAACCACTCGAAAAACTAACCATAACCGAAATTATCGACGAGGAAAAACCGAAAAAGCCGAAGAAGCCTGCAGTTTCTTTTGACCTGCAAGAACACATTATCGTTACCGAGAAAATCCCTGAGGAGTATCCTGTTGAAGAGGATGTCAAACCTATAGAACGTCTGGAAGACAGACCACAAGAGGTGACTTCAACTGTTCAAAAGCCTGAAGACTATTCTCAGACAATGGAAATTACTAAAAAGATTACAAAGAAGCCAAAGTTGAAGCCAAAACATTGGGATGAGACTGAAGAAAAGGTCCAAGAGATGTTAGAAATCACCAGAGCTGGGTTGAAACCTTTCAAAAAATTACCAGAGAAAGAAGAAGAAAAACCTACAGAAGACAAGAAAACCAAGAAGCCAAGAAAGCCTAAAGAAGCCATCGAGACCAAGGAAACAACTGTAATTACAGAGATGTTACCTAGTGAAAAGAGAGAGGAATTCGTCATCAAACCATTGGTCACTGAGGAAACTCCACTGACTGTTAGTGAAGTGATCACTGAAGAAACTACAGAAGCTGTTGGAGCTCCTTGGCGAACCCAAGCACGCACTACAGTGACTAGAAAGGAAAAGGTTTCCCCACAAGGGGTTACCAGTCAAGAATTCACAAAAGTTGTTGTCACCGAACAGGTTACCTCAAGGGATTATCAATACACTCCAACACAGTCGCTAACGATCACCGAGCTTCCAGACGAGCCACTGCCCAGTGAATTTGTTCCAGAGAAAACATTTTCGAAAAAGGTTAAACCGAAAAAAGACGTGGTTCCCAAAGACACCTTCGAGGTGACTGAAATGACGCCGCAACAATTTCCAGAAGAGTTCAAATCTGGAAGACGTCCAGAAACAAAAGTTGCTGGACAGAAAGTTACCATGCAGGAATCGTTCACCATTTCGGAAATGTTTCCTCAAGGTGTCCCTGGTGAATTTACACCGGGTCAGATCCCCTTCAGCGGCACTGCTCACGTCCAAATGTCGCAACAACAACAGGTGTCTGTGTCACAAGTACGAACTGAAACGAGGACCCAGGAATTCACTGTGGATGAAGTCAGGAGAAGACATGCCCAGTTTTCAATTGACAGCACTCAGTCCATTCAGGTATGAAATACTTTACTCATTTTTTCACACATGATATTTGATCAAATTTATTGAAAGCTAATAAAATTTCATTTATTCCAGATGCAATCTGTTTCTCCTGAAGATAGGCTCGGTGAGGTGCTTGACCAAGAGCGACCATTGACGAGGGCAAGAGAAACGATTGAAGAAATGCCACTCGTACATACTGCGACCTCTGAGGTTCTATTCAAAGGTAGGACACTAATTTACATAAATCAAGTGGGCTTTCGGACAATTTAAGTTAAGAAATCCATTGTTGATGATAGTGGCTTCTAATTTGATTTTCGCTTAAGGGATATAAGGTAAGGAAAAGAATGCTTGTGAGTGATGCTAACGAGAGATTTTATTGCATGGAAGTAATAACACGCAACATTTTTGTTCTAGATATTTTTAAAAATTAAAATAGCCGGAGTTCCCTGGTGAAAAAAAACAATAGAAACCAATAGAGATTTCTATTGGTTTCTATGGTTATTTGGACACTTTATTGATTTTAATTGTTTTCTATGGTTCCTGTATTGACTTCTATTGGCTTCTATGGTTTAGC
>JAQGBW010005795.1:0-11466 GCA_034698625.1 Julus scanicus
TACGTATACCATCACACACTTATGTGGAATTCGCTTAATTGGGGCAGCCGCTTAATTGAGCCAAAATGCCTAAGTCCTGATGTGTCCCAATTAAGCGGAATCGTCTGTATATTCATGCATATCTATTCTGGTATACAATCTATATTATATGCATGGGCATATCGATTTTTTTAAAAAAAATATTCACAGTTTATCTTCTCATTTTGTGTTGAATCGAGTGAGCTTGGTTGTGGTTTGTTGACAACAATTTATCAATTTTGGAACTGAACTATACTTAATTACAACTTTAATTGTAAATATGTCTTGAGCGATATATTTTGCACTCAACATTAAGTTAAATGTCACCCTAAATGACATTTAATGATGACTTTTATCGTATGGTTTTTATTTCATCATCAATTATATTTTCATTGGCTACACAGCTTTGAGCAATTATTGTCAGCTGCTGTTTTTTAAATACTGCAAGATCAAATTTCAATGAGATTTGCAATTTTTGCTACTGTATTTTTAGATAATTATGATTCTAAAAATACCCATTATACAGCAAGTCAGGGATGGCATCTAAAGCCGGGTCCACACCAACAAAAGCACGGAACAAAAGCAGAAAACACGGAAACATAAAAACATGTTTTGAGTATGCTTCCAAAAGCAGAAGTGAAAAAACCAAAAATGCAGGAAAACGAAGAAAATGTTTTGAATGATGACGCTCCTATACCAAGCCAATGGGGAGCCGGCTTGTCTAGGACCCTAATGCGAAAAATGGGGCCTAATCGGCCACATATGGTGGTCACATGGTACAAAGGCTGGAAAGTGGAAACATTTGTTTCCTTTAATCCCGATTGCCTCTTAAACGATTGGCGAAATGCTTTTGAAATCAAAAAAGCTTAAAAGTTTGCTGAAACATTGGGATGGAAAGTTGTTAAGTTAAATTTTATCGAAACCCTTGCTTTAGCTCCATGCTTTCGTTGGTGTGGACAAGTCTTTACTAACAAAGAAAACATTTTGCAAATAAATTCTTGCCAAAATACTTTTAAAAGCAAAAAAGCCTAGAAGTTTGCTGAAACATTTGGAGGGAAACTTGTTAAGTTAAATTTTATCGTAAACCTTGCTTTAGCTCCATGCTTTCGTTGGTGTGGACAAGTCTTTACTAACAAAGAAAACATTTTGCAAATATATTCTTGGCGAAATTCTTTTAAAAGCATTCTTTTGAAAGCAAAAAAGCTTAGCAGTTTGTTGAAACACCGGGAGGGAAACTTGGTAATATATTTTTATCGAAAACATGTTTTCGAAAACCATTTCTTTTTCTCCGTGCTTTCGTTGGTTTAGACAAAAAAAAAAAAAAAAAAAACATTTTTCAAATATGTTCTCTTTTTGAAACAATTGAAATTTTTAGTAAATCCAGGGATGGTCGAGTAATTATAACACTATACTAAAAATTTAAGGTAGTTACTCGCATCTGGATTTACTATCAGTTCAATTGAAATTAGAAATTATTAACTTGAATTTTTAATTACAATGTCTTTTAAATTGTAACAAGTTATAAAAAATTGTAAGTAATTACATGAATTATTTCATTTAACAATGCATTTCTAACATTTATGAATTGCCAGCAATGAATTTGAAACAAGGAATAGTTTAGAATTTTTGAGAACTGTAAGTTTATAAATGCAAAAATTATTCTTAATGGTAATAAAAAAAGCTTTTTATTTTGCCGTGCTAATGATGATTTACGCTTAAGAATACAAATCCATGCAATGATATACTGTATAAATTAGATATTCGTACCTGCTTGATATCATCAATTTTGCTGAAACTTCTAACCAATATGTTGGTAGTCACTTTTACAGGTCCTGTGGAAATCAAAGGTGGTATAGCATGCACGAAATAATTAAGTACAAATTATATCTACTAAAAATAACTATTTGAGATATTTTGCATGAATAATTCCAATCTTATATTCTACATTTCTATTGTTACCTGTTGAATTTTCTCCAGTAGGACGAATTCTAGGATCTAGCTTGTCTGAATTTAGAATTAAGTCGAAAATTTGCCGATGGACTTCTTGGTAATCAATATTTTGACCCCTTAATCAAATTTAATCAAAAATTTCTTGTTAATATTAGTTTCTATATGTTATCCAATAAAACTCTTTAAAAATTGTAATTTTATAATACAAAAATCACAACTTACCATGATGATCCGAAATACAAGACTGTTAAAACAAAGCAGAAAAATATCCCAGATTTCATTTTGCTTAAAATTTTGTGTCAAACTTTTAATAAAAATAATGCAGTATTAAAAACAGTGTTTAAATTTGAAAATAAACAGCTTGCAGCTCACTCTCAACCCAGTATAGTCAACTTAAATTTTCTTCAACTGATCTTCCACCTACTTCTGGGAGACTTATATTTGCTGAATATTATGTCCCATGACGTCTGAACTTGCGCATATGCATGTACGAAACTCTAAAATTAAAAACAGATTAAATATCGACTGAAAAACAGTATTCGAGGCACCATGGGGATCTGCAGTTGTATAGAGGTTAGAGTTCATTTAACTGCATTTAATTCAATTGAACCTCAATAAGCGACTCATACAAATATAAACAGACCAGCAACCATTAATTTTTTTATAACATTATGTATGTGATAATTTTTAAATGAGTGCTTCCGGTGCTATATGGGGTAAGATGTTTAAAATTGCCAATAAAGGCTTGATGGAGTTTAAATTGTTTACATTGAAAAACAACAAAAAATATGTTGCAGCGTCAATGATAACGTCAAAAAAACATGTTAAAACGTCATTGAGAACGTCATAAAATACGAATGAAGCTATTTATAGATAAATCTTAATATTCCTACCAAATCAATGAGTGAGCTAGAAAACCATGCTATATGAAATTATTGATGTTTTGAAATACAAAGAATCTGCAATTTATGTTAATCACATTTCTATTGTTAAAAATTATATTTTTCTGTGGGTTATATTTGGCTATATTTCACACGATCACATCCCTGAGACTTTATCAAGTACTAACGAATACTTACCATTATTATAAGATGTTTTTGAATCATTTGGATCAGCATTTCTAATGCCTAGTACACAATGCAAGTTTCATGAAACTGATAAATGGTTTCCCAAAACATGTTTGTGATAAGTGGATGCCCACCAACGTTTTGCAACCAAGTTTTATGAAGCTTTTGGCCAAAAAAATAAAAACATGTTTTATGAAACATTTCGGTGATCGCCCAAGAGGCGGTGAAGATCAAAGGAAATCAATGAAACAGTTTCATGGTTATGGCGCTACTACCAAGGCGATAGTACTCCCCGGTTATAGTTAACACAAAAAAATGATATTCACCTCGTGGATAGCTGACACGTTATTAATAAGTTTTTATTTTTTAAAGTTACGTTTAAAATGCAGATTACTAGCTAGAAATAGTTGAATTTAACTAATGGTGACTATTTCAGCACATAGGCATGTTTACTATAGCGCCTAGACTAGCAAACAGTTTCTTGCTTTTTTGATGTGGACAGACACATTTGGACAAACATCAATATAGAAATAAGTTAATGAAACAAAGTTTCAACAACTTAGTTTGCCAAAACTTCATTTTAGTTTCATGAAACATGCAGTGTGTACTAAGCATAATGGGAAAAAACCAAAGCGTTGTAATTAATGGAGCTGAATCAAGCTGGGCAGACATAACCTCTGCTGTACCCGAAGTCCTTACTTTTTCTCTTATTCATAAACGACATTCCAAAGTCTCTGTCTAGTTTTTCAAAAAAATTGTGCAAATGATTTCATTGTAATTGATGAAGTGAAAGAAGGCAGAGGTTTCTCCCCCAAACTGAGGGGAAATCTCGTTGTACTGGCTTCTTGATGTGATGAATGGCTGTTGAAGTTAAAAATAGGGTGAAATGCATAGTGGTGCATTTCTCTTAAAAGCAGAAAACTTGCATACCTGAGTACTTTCTGGGTGATGTTGAAGGAATGTTTTTTTCTAATAACTTCACGATGTTCTTTTAAAAACAACGGTGTTTAAAAACAATTGTTTTCATGAAAATCCAAACCCTGTTAATATAGTATAAACAGTAATGATTGAATTAATCCATATCATATTGTTGCCTCGATAGCAAAAAATCATTGTAAAGTTCTTGTACTATTTGAAATTTTCATAACTTAACAGTTCTACACATCAAAATAAGAACATAATCAACATTTGAAATGTATCTTGGTGAAGTTTCGTAATAAGAGTGACTCGATTGTTTCATTGCAATATGTCTTTTAGTTTTACAAAATTATGATCAGAATCCCAATACGAAATTTACAGATTAATATTATCAGGTATAGAACAGAAATTGAGTACACTCAAAACTGCACAAGAACTTTATAATGTCCCTGTATATACTAACTTTTTAAAAAATTTAAGGTGTACAAATACTTAATCATTGATTTCATCTAGGCATAATGAATAAATCTGAGCAAATATTTTAACTGGCATTACTGCCCTATTAAACTTTAACAATTCAGTATTTTCAATCAATCTTTGAGTATTAGCTTTAAATAAAAAAAAATATTGGTTAATGAAAAAAAAAAAAACTACGAATTACCAAATCAGAACTAAAGTTTAACCAGGGATTATGCTCAGTTTTATTGGCATGGTTCATAAAGAGTATAATAGAAACATAAGCTTAATGATAACCATACGTGTTTCAGGATTTTGCTTCACTGTACAGGGTGCCACAGTAGAGAGCCTATCTTAAAAAAAAAAAACGCGACACATCTTTGGTAAGAAATAAACGAGACGAAAATATTATTCACAAATAATGTTAACAAAATGTCGAACAAAGTTGAGATTCATTCTTTCCTTCATACAAATGAGAAATTCAAAGTTTTCCATAAGCCATTTTACAAGAAACGGCACTCGTCCCTAGATTAACATGTTCATCAACATGCAAAGAAAAGATGAAATCAACGAGATATTCGGCTGCTATCCTCGGTCCTTTCCTACAAAATAACTATTAATTGCAAAAAAAATTAAATTGCACTATAGGATGATGACCAGATAAGAGGAAAGGAGCTTAAAATGCTCGACTATGTTGGGTTTTTTTTTCTCCAAAAAATGGACTCACATTCAACTGCCATTGGAACTACTTTACATGTACAGCCTATGATAGACATTATTTAGAGAAGATGTTGAAAAGAAACTTAAAAGTTAAAGGGGTTCTATGGCGAACGAGGAGACGCCAGAGGGTGACATTACATCAAATAATATCGATAATACAGCATGGGTCTTAGCAATTAAGGATTTGACTAATTTAAAAATCCTGAAAAGACCGACTTATTTCCAATTCTTTGATTTTACTATATGAAAATTCTTTAAAACTTTGAATCATAGTTCAGGAATCCCATGCTCTTCCCTCCGACGTCACCACTTTAATAAGGAGCATGCATTGTGAACTTTCAAATTAGTGAGAAAATGTGATGTGTTAAATTATACAGACTCAGTATGCAAACTACCTGTTGAAGGGGGTGCTCATCGACGCTAGATTTCTAGAATTTCTCAAGTTTTAATTGGTGCTTATGTCCAAAAATTTGATTGGGCACCAACAAAAACCAGCGTCCAAAAATGTACATGGTGTCCAGTAGATTTAGTGGGAAAAAAATTCAAACATATTTTAAGAATTTCAATTAATGCTCACTTCTTACATTTTCAAAAACCACTCCCTGGTGAAAAAAACAATAGAGATTTCTACTGTTATTTGGAACGTTGTTTTCTATTGGTTTTATTGGTTTCAATTGTTTTCTATGGTTTTCTAATGTTCAATCAATACAGCTAAACCATAGAAGTCAATAGAAGCCAATACAAGTCAATACAGGAACAATACAAAACATACAAATGAAAAAAACATTAGAGATTTCTATTGTTATTTGGAACGTTGTTTTCTATTGGTATCAATAGAAAATTTCTATTGATTTTATTGGTTTCAGTTGTTTTCTATTGTTCAGTCAATACAGCTAAACCATAGAAGTAAATAGAAGCCAATAGAAGTCAATCCAGGAACCATATAAAGCAATTAAACTCGATGAAGTGTCCAAATAACAATAGAAACCAATAGAAATCTCTATTGGCTTCTATTGTTTTTTCACCAGGGCTCCCATTAACAATTTCCATACCATTTTTCAAAAGAATTCTTCACATTAACATTCTCTGAACATTTAGACTGTCATAAACTTATCTCAGCCCCACTGTGTTTTTTTTAGAAAATATATTAAAAAGATTTTTTGTTTGTTTTTTGTAAAGGATTTTTCCGGTTAACATAAATTCCCCAAGAAATTTAAGCATAAACTGATGTTTAACACGAATTTGTTTCAAGAAATGTTTCAGAGAATGCATTGATTTCAAGCTGTGAATTCTGACAAACATTTTAGAAACGAGGGTCAATGAGCACCACAAGGCAAGACGCCATGAATTACAGTGAGAAAGTGATAACAATGACAAATACCCCATCTGACAGTCCTGCCGTCCCGGTGGGATTTTATTTCACATGTTCCACGTGTTCCATGTGGATCGCAAATGGCGTTTCTGCTATGCGTCATCCATATTCAGTGCCATTGATTTTTTTTTTGCATGGCATTTGACACTTTTTATTCAACAGATGGCGACGTTTATCAAAATTGGGCAAGGCAGCTACGAACCCTACAAACGGATGAAGAAAAAATTTGGAGGGGGGTAGGGGGAGGGGGGGGGAAGGGAGGGCCCAATTGTCATAGCATAAATAAATCGAGCATTCCAGCCATTATCCCAGTGACAGTTAGAATCCATGCAGTAATTCTTTACTATTGCTTCAGTTGGACAGTTCCAAGTCCTCCTTAACGGAGGTTGTCTAACAAACGCTATCGGTCGATTAAACGGAGATTATGACGCTTTTTTTATAACCACCTGCAATTTGAGGGATTACCCATCGAAGCTTAGATATAGCGAATGCGTTGCAGAAAGAGAAGTTGGTAGTTATCAATGGTGGAGTTTTCCACTCACCCCAGGTCACTCTCATCGTTATCGGACCTTGAAATTCCAAAGTTGCGGGCGATGCTGTCAGATATGGAGCGGATGTTTTCCACGTGGATATCATCGAAGTAGTCCACGTCGCTGGCCGGTTCACCGTGGAAGAGGTCCTCATCGCTGATCATCCCTGGCCGGTAACTGTCATACTCAGACTCATACATTGCATTTAGAGAATCCAGGCTGAGCAGTTGGTCGCTGTCGAAAATGCGGCTGCTGGCCCTTGAAGAAATGCTGGTGTCGTCCATGTCAGCATCATGTCCAGGGTCATTGAAGATGGAATTCAGGTCGCTGAGAGCCCCCTCAGCATCAGTCAGACCAGCATCATTGACCATCGATGCATTATCCAGAGCTGGGTCGTTCATCTGAAAGGCTTGGTCTTCCAGAAGTGGTTCATTGGCTGCTTTTTCCTCGTCCTCTTCCTCCTCCTCATCATCGTCGTCATCATCCTCTTCATCATCCTCGTCTTCACTGCTGGACTCCTCTTCACTCTCTTTCTTGTTGCATTCGATATCTTCTGGGTTATCATCGGGATTTTCTCGCTCACCGTAGGGAACATCGCTGTCCATGTTCTCATATTCGGACTCCTTGGTGTAACTTCTCTGGCTTGGCTGTCTGCTGACCCGTGGGGTCGCGTCTGGGGTGGTAGGGATGTCCAGTGGGAAACGGTAGCTCAGTGCCATGATATTTCCGTCAGGGCCCTCACCACTTGGATCCATACCCGGGATCCGGACACTAGTCTTGTTTTCCAAAACTCCCAAGAGGTTGCGCTCGTTCTTGAGCGTGCCTTCCACCTCCAAACTATTGTTCAATTCATCCTGGCTACTAGGCGAGGTGTCAGAAGCCATCAAAATGATGGGATTGTTGTTGAGTTGGTCTTTGAGATTGCCAATCTCCTTGTTCAGCAGCGTGTGTAAGTTCCCTTGTCCAAGCTCGCTGAGCATCTGGTTGACGCTGTGCAGCTCCTCCTTGGTCACCTTAGTGACTGGAGCAGAATTCTGGTTGGCATTAGGGTCATCAGCAGGGGGTGGATGTAGGCTGGCCAACGTGGCCCCAATGCCTTTGCCCTTCGGCTCATCCTGCCCTAGAAAGTCTTTAGACTCGCTTATGTCATCGGCAGGAGACGAGTCGCTGGACGGGGGTGGTATGTGCTTCTGGATTTCTTGCAAAGTCAAACTGTCTACAGGGCCTGACCTTTCAGAACTTTTGTGCGAGCGGGCTGGACTTCTTGGTGGAGGAGAGCTGTCTGAGGGATCTGGAGCGAGGCTTTTCTTGCGCGGAACCTCCTCCGGAGAAGATAGCGGTGTTGACTGCCCATCCCTTGATGAGCGGTCTAAGCTCCTCTTCCTGGAACTGGAACCTGATTGGCTGGGTGAGCTTCCAGCCACAGCCTGCACAGAAGAGCAATGCTTCCGTCCCTCCTCATCCTCGCTCATGCTGGATGCACCGCCGGGAGCCAAAGCGTCCCGCTCCATATTTCCACCATTTCTCTTGGGCATGCTCTTTGGAGAATCTTGCCTGCTTTTCATTGAGTTGCATAAGAGGTGTCCATTTCCGGCTAGCCACGTCTGCTTGCTAGTCAATTCCTTGTTTTTCAGGTCTACGGGCCGAGGTTTTTTATCCCGATGAACCGCTGGTTGCATCCTGTGCTTGGGAGAAGCCCCTGCCTTGGCAGACATCCAGCAAAAAGCGGATGGGGAGCGGCCAAGCTCTGGAAAACTCTGGTTCTCGCAACTTTCTGTGGGCGAGAAGCCGGCGCTCTGCTCCAGGCTTTCTCCCGAGATACTGGCCACCGTGAAGCTGCCTTTACCCTTGTTTCTGAAGTCGTCGCTGCTAGGCGAAGAGTGCACTTCGGCAGGATAGATCCATTGGAGGTTCTGAGAGCCCCCACTAACCCGAAACGCTGGGGATGGAGAGTTGATACGAGAGTGATCTGTCTTGTTAAAACTGTCCAGAGATGACACTGACGCAGACTGGTTAAGCGACGAAATCTCATCGGTAGACGAGTGTTTTGCAGGGTACAGTTCGTAAATGGTGGGGGGTGTGCTCCGGAGGTTCTCACTGCTGTTGTGAAACCGATGGGGCAGCGCCGAATTACCAAGGCCTTTAATTGGTCGGAGGACCACCTTCTCCTTGGGGTGCGGTGGGAGAACCATCCGCGGCATGCTGTCTTTTGGTGGTGTGATGTACTTGCTGGGACGGGACTGAGAGTAGGACTTTGGTGGAGTCTTATTGCTGTGCAAAGGTGGAAGGGCCGCACTCACTCCCACACTGTTCAACTGCAAGTGCTGGGTGTCTTTTTTGGTGGATGGGTTGCCTGGACGACCCTCGCCTCTTGCCAGAGAGTTGCTCGCCCTGCCACTATGCTCCGTAGTTGGTGGCGTCTTCATGGGCTCGCTCCGAGGCCTAGAATTCCGCACGCCATTGGCACTGGAATGGGACTTTGTCCTCGGCTCAAACCCTGCCGGAACTGGTGGAAGACGAGGGGTGAATCTTTGCTGACCCATGTTGGGGCTTTGAGACGCTGCAGAGTCGCTGCCGCCTTGCATATGGTGGGAGGTGAAGTTACGTTTGGAGCGCTGCGGCTGGTCATTTCTAGTTGCAAATCCTCCGTCACCCTTATTCAGCTTCTTCATCTGCGCCACCATGCTTAGGGGGGTGGGAACACCTCCAGGAATTCCATGCGAGTTGCTAGGGATCGTCGGACCCATGTGCCCATCCAGGTTATTGGTCTGGGTCAGCGCGATGGGTCTTCGATCAATGAGAAAGTATGTGGTCATCTCTCCCTTTCCCTTCACTTTCACTTTTCCGCGACACTGGAATTCGTAGGGATAATTCTTGAGCACTTGAAACACCTCTTCTGTCACCTGTGTGTGGTTGGGCAGGCCGGTACTGTCCATTCGGCTGGCCACGTTGACACTATTGCCCCAAATGTCAAACTGTGGCTTTCGTGCCCCAATAACACCAGCCACCACTGGTCCGATGTTCAATCCTAAAAAACACGATTTTTTAATGTCACAGTTAATCATGTTACTTTAATAGTATTTTTAATAAATCAACTGTAAAAAACAACAAAATTTAAAATTGAAAATAGAAATTCGAAAATAGCAGTAGAAATAGCTAGCAGTAGAATTGCAGTGGAATGCATCACATTTAATTGAGAAACTATACTATAAATATTCAAGACCTTCTTCAGAATTTTTGTAACTACATTGCAGTGTAGTAAAACATTGAAGCATGTATGCCTTTAGTATTTCTAGTATTTATTCAATTGCCATTATTAAAACTCCAACTCTCGTAAATGCCTGGACTTTACTATTATAAATTTCAAATAAAATATTGGAGTAAATTATTTCGACGTTCTATATATTTTTCTAAAAACTGTACAAACCACCACTTCTGAAACTTACAAAATATTTAGGAAATGCTGTGCTCATCAAATTTAATGAATTTATGTAATAATTGAGATTCAGTTTGTGTTGCAAGAAACTCACATATAATAATTACGGTAATTTTTTCCACAAACCATAACAATAGGAATCACACTTACCAACTCTTAGCATAAAATTATTGTATGAGTTTTCGTTTATGTTGACTAGTCTTTCTCTCATGGCAAATACCAGTTCAACCAGAGTGCTCAAGTGGACTCCACCCGAGGCTTCATCTTCTTCCTACATTATAATCAAAGTTTATACGAGTCAATTGCTTCAGCTAGCTCAAAACACGAAAAAGCACAATTTGAAATTCAAAACAGAACTCACGTCAATCCTGGATTCAGGCATCAGGCCAACAGCTGCCATATAAGTACTACCAATTGTTTTGATTTTATCAATTGATTTAAACCGCTCATCATCGAGAAGCTTAAAAAAGATTAAAAAAATTCTCACTTTTCTATTATTTTTCAAATGTTCTATTATAAAATAACCACGCATTGTATAACTGTGACTAACCTCATCAAAATCTGCAATAATCTCATTAAGAAGGCGCAAACATTCGACCCCTTGATTATTTCCATCCAGCTCAATATAAAACTCGTGGAAATTAGTTATTGATGCAAACATAATTCCAACTTTTGCATAAGATTGATGGTACAAGTCCTGCAATGAAAGAACAATTATCAATAAAGGAACTGCTAATGTAGTACAGACGATTCCGCTTAATTGGGACACATCATGACAGACATTTTGGCCCAATTAAGCGGCTGCCCCAATTAAGCGAATTCCACATGAGTGTGTGATGGTACACGTCAATTTTTATTCACATTGAAGTAACATTAAGCCATACAAACAATTTAAGCCTATAAATTAATCGCATTATAGAATATGTTTACAGTGTACGGCAAATGGACAAAGCTCACTGAAACTTGAATTATATACATGAATTATTTACACAAATTTTG